>OX637483.1:2051853-2325262 GCA_951800055.1 Cenopis cana | reverse complement strand
CAGCCCAACTGGAGAACTGCGGAAGTACCTCCGTCTTGCAGAAGGCTACAGCCATAATAACATTATTAACTATACAATTATGTACAAAGCCGGGATGGCGGTCTTGGCGTGCTTGGTGCGCATGGCGGCGGCGGCGGCCGAGTGTTGCGCGAGGGAATGCGCGGCCTTGGCCAGATGTTGTTATAGTGACCCACCTTCTCCCAGTGCGAGAGCGCCTGGCGGGCAGTCTTGGCGGTCTTGGCGTGCTTGGTGCGCATGGCGGCGGCGGCGGCCGAGTGTTGCGCGAGGGAATGCGCGGCCTTGGCCAGACGTTGTTATAGTGACCCACCTTCTCCCAGTGCGAGAGCGCCTGGCGGGCAGTCTTGGCGGTCTTGGCGTGCTTGGTGCGCATGGCGGCGGCGGCGGCCGAGTGTTGCGCGAGGGAATGCGCGGCCTTGGCCAGACGTTGTTATAGTGACCCACCTTCTCCCAGTGCGAGAGCGCCTGGCGGGCAGTCTTGGCGGTCTTGGCGTGCTTGGTGCGCATGGCGGCGGCGGCGGCCGAGTGTTGCGCGAGGGAATGCGCGGCCTTGGCCAGACGTTGTTATAGTGACCCACCTTCTCCCAGTGCGAGAGCGCCTGGCGGGCAGTCTTGGCGGTCTTGGCGTGCTTGGTGCGCATGGCGGCGGCGGCGGCCGAGTGTTGCGCGAGGGAATGCGCGGCCTTGGCCAGACGTTGTTATAGTGACCCACCTTCTCCCAGTGCGAGAGCGCCTGGCGGGCAGTCTTGGCGGTCTTGGCGTGCTTGGTGCGCATGGCGGCGGCGGCGGCCGAGTGTTGCGCGAGGGAATGCGCGGCCTTGGCCAGACGTTGCGCGCGTCGGGAGCGGGCGCCCCACGCGGCTTCCAGCTGGGACAGCGGGGACTGCAGGGCGGGGTTGGCCCCGGCGCCCCACTTTACTCTGGAATACGTAAATAGTACATTACTACGCAGGCTGAGAAGTTGGGTGTCTTATAGACGGCCGAGCAAAAGCGAGCTTCTAGTAACTTCTAGTACCACACACACACATGTATAAAAACTTTAACTGATATTTGTATAGAAATCTTTGTTTTGATTAAAGTACAATGTTTGACCCTGTGATCGATATGAATGCCAGGCGACGCTCGATCTCCTGTCTCCGTAAAAAATATTGCTCTCCCCTCATCAAAATCGCACAGAATATTGCAAAAATTCGTATTGTAAAAATTAAAAGTTTTTATGTCACACCTGGCCATAAAACGGCAATTACCGCACGCTCCCACTTCCTGGCCAGGGGGTGACATAAAATTTTGTACTTAACACGGGCGGTAATAAAGAAAGCCTTAGATCGCATATTTATCGCCCTTGCCTTCGGCTCGGGCGTCAAATACCTGCGATCTGAGACATTCTTTGTTTTACCGCCCTTGTTAAGTATTAACGGATTCAGCACAGGCCCATTTAAAATTTGGCGGCGGCGGTCGACAGTCGGTCCACGGCCGCGGCCAGGTCTCTGGCTCGTCGCGCCAGGATTGAACCTCCTGGTGCATCATCCACCGGTCTGAACCTGACAGTTTACCTCTGATGAGCAGCCGTAAGCAGCTGTTGCGCCTTGGCGGCGGCGGTCGACAGTCGGTCCACGGCCGCGGCCAGGTCTCTGGCTCGTCGCGCCAGGATTGAACCTCCTGGTGCATCATCCACCGGTCTGAACCTGACAGTTTACCTCTGATGAGCAGCCGTAAGCAGCTGTTGCGCCTTGGCGGCGGCGGTCGACAGTCGGTCCACGGCCGCGGCCAGGTCTCTGGCTCGTCGCGCCAGGATTGAACCTCCTGGTGCATCATCCACCGGTCTGAACCTGACAGTTTACCTCTGATGAGCAGCCGTAAGCAGCTGTTGCGCCTTGGCGGCGGCGGTCGACAGTCGGTCCACGGCCGCGGCCAGGTCTCTGGCTCGTCGCGCCAGGATTGAACCTCCTGGTGCATCATCCACCGGTCTGAACCTGACAGTTTACCTCTGATGAGCAGCCGTAAGCAGCTGTTGCGCCTTGGCGGCGGCGGTCGACAGTCGGTCCACGGCCGCGGCCAGGTCTCTGGCTCGTCGCGCCAGGATTGAACCTCCTGGTGCATCATCCACCGGTCTGAACCTGACAGTTTACCTCTGATGAGCAGCCGTAAGCAGCTGTTGCGCCTTGGCGGCGGCGGTCGACAGTCGGTCCACGGCCGCGGCCAGGTCTCTGGCTCGTCGCGCCAGGATTGAACCTCCTGGTGCATCATCCACCGGTCTGAACCTGACAGTTTACCTCTGATGAGCAGCCGTAAGCAGCTGTTGCGCCTTGGCGGCGGCGGTCGACAGTCGGTCCACGGCCGCGGCCAGGTCTCTGGCTCGTCGCGCCAGGATTGAACCTCCTGGTGCATCATCCACCGGTCTGAACCTGACAGTTTACCTCTGATGAGCAGCCGTAAGCAGCTGTTGCGCCTTGGCGGCGGCGGTCGACAGTCGGTCCACGGCCGCGGCCAGGTCTCTGGCTCGTCGCGCCAGGATTGAACCTCCTGGTGCATCATCCACCGGTCTGAACCTGACAGTTTACCTCTGATGAGCAGCCGTAAGCAGCTGTTGCGCCTTGGCGGCGGCGGTCGACAGTCGGTCCACGGCCGCGGCCAGGTCTCTGGCTCGTCGCGCCAGGATTGAACCTCCTGGTGCATCATCCACCGGTCTGAACCTGACAGTTTACCTCTGATGAGCAGCCGTAAGCAGCTGTTGCGCCTTGGCGGCGGCGGTCGACAGTCGGTCCACGGCCGCGGCCAGGTCTCTGGCTCGTCGCGCCAGGATTGAACCTCCTGGTGCATCATCC
Source organism: Cenopis cana (assembly GCA_951800055.1). Classification (NCBI taxonomy): domain Eukaryota; kingdom Metazoa; phylum Arthropoda; class Insecta; order Lepidoptera; family Tortricidae; genus Cenopis; species Cenopis cana. The sequence goes on along the minus strand of OX637483.1, from coordinate 2,322,419 downwards.
ACCGGTCTGAACCTGACAGTTTACCTCTGATGAGCAGCCGTAAGCAGCTGTTGCGCCTTGGCGGCGGCGGTCGACAGTCGGTCCACGGCCGCGGCCAGGTCTCTGGCTCGTCGCGCCAGGATTGAACCTCCTGGTGCATCATCCACCGGTCTGAACCTGACAGTTTACCTCTGATGAGCAGCCGTAAGCAGCTGTTGCGCCTTGGCGGCGGCGGTCGACAGTCGGTCCACGGCCGCGGCCAGGTCTCTGGCTCGTCGCGCCAGGATTGGAGCCTCCTGGTTTGATCCCAACACCTGCGTATTTTAAATGGAACGTGAGTTGTGAGAAAATTGACAACATTTCATATTTTTAACTACTTTATTTTATGAACTAGTTAGAAAATAGGTAAAAATTTAAGCCACCCGTATTTTTTCTTTTTCAATTTAACTCATTATTTCATACCAAAAAAACACGTTGAAAAGTAGGTCATTCCAAAAGGGCGTAAGTAAAATGTGACGTCATCTTCCCAACAAGAATCCAGAGCCACTCCAGAGCAGCGATTGTCTGTACTCTGTACTAAGGTCTCCCTGAATACCGCGAGGAAGATGACGTCAACTTTCGGTTTACAGTAATTTGCTATTTTTTCCAAAATTAACGGAGAAAAAAAAAATGATTTTTGTGTACTTCACACGTTTTTACCGAAATGGTTTTCGAATTAAGACTTTTGGAAATTCTGAAATATTGTCAATTATCAGTTTTTTTGTAATTATTCCGACAACCACAGCTTTACCATATTTTTTTTAAAGGAACCAATTGCAAGTTTGCATTTAAGATGGTGAAATGGCAAATAAATGTTAGATACGAAAAGGAATCTGGACATACACTGTCTGTATTTTTCTTTGGAAAATGATTTCTGACTTAGTGCCAGTTGCACCAACGTACGAACACAGACAGGCCATCGTCAAATATGGCGCCGGCAACTGTCATCCCATAGAAACTTGTCAAACTTCCCATACAATCAGATTTGACGAACACCGCTTACGATTACAGACAGTTTGCTGTATCCCAGCCTTAATCGCATAATTTCGAGGCTTAATAACTCTACTGGAAGTGTCTACGATGAAAGATGATCGCGTTACCTCAGCGTGGAGCTGCGTGTGCGCGGCCAGCCTGGCGCGGGCCGCGTGCTGCGCAGCACTTGCGCGCGCGCGTTCAGCCTGTGCGCGCGCGGCGCGGTGCTGCGCCACGCGCGCGGTCGCGACGCGCGCCGCGTGCACGCGACCGCGCTCCGATACCGCCGACCCCACTAGGACTTTCTCGCACAGCGACTCGAGGGACACGCTCCACGATGCGCCTGCGAGAAAACAAAACCTCCGATCGTAGAAAAAACGCGTCTTAAGAAAAAAAAAACAAGCGATGAAACGGTCTCAAAATAATCATAAAATGACCGTGGGCCCCCCACCAGTACTAAACGAGGTAGAGTAAATATAGCAGTAAAACTTTTCTTCTCAAATAATAAAAACTCTTTGCGTCGAGCTGACGACGATGTTGAAAAATTTAAAAAAATATATTGAAAAGAAAAAAAGTACTAGTGCAGAGAAGTGGCAGTTTGACTGCTTAGAAAATGCACTTTTATGTCACACCTGGCCATAAAGCGGCAATTACCACACGCTCCGCGCGCGGGAAATCCCACTTCCTGGCCAGGGGGTGACATAATAGTACAATATCTGGGCGACCGAGCCTTGCTCGGCGTTTTCCCGGGCATGAGACCTAGCTAGATCGATTGCTCGTCCCCGAAAACCCCCACATACCAAATTTCATCAAAATCGTTAGAGCCGTTTCCGAGATCCCCGAAATAAACATATAAATAAATATACAAGAATTGCTCGTTTAAAGATATAAGATTACTTAACAAGGACGGTAAAACAAAGAATGTCTCAGATCGCAGGTATTTGACGCCCGAGCCGAAGGCAAGGGCGATAAATATGCGATCTGAGGCTTTCTTTATTACCACCCGTGTTAAGTACACAATTTTATGTCACCCCCTGGCCAGGAAGTGGGTTTTTTCGCGCACGGAGCGTGCGATAATGGGCACTTTATGACCAGGTATGACATAAAATTTTGTACTTAACACGGGCGGTAATAAAGAAAGCCTCAGATCGCAGGTATTTGTCGCCCGAGCCGAAGGCAAGGGCGATAAATATGTTTTACCGCCCTTGTTAAGTAATGTACTATTCAAGCACATGTATTGTAATAGTTATTTACGATACAAGGGTTGTAAAACAAAGAAAGGCCGATATCGCAGATGTTTGGGGCCCGAGCCGCAGGCGAGGGTCTCAAATATGCGTGAAAGGGCTTTCTGTTTTACGACCCGTGTTTTGTACACAATTTTACGTCACCACTTGGCCAAAAAGTGGGTTTTTCTGATCGCGCAGCGTGCAGAAAAACGCGCTTTTTGGCAAGGTGTGGTGTAAAAACATTTAATATCGATCTTTATTTTCGTATGAGTGTAATCACTCATCGGTAGCTAATTAGGAATTGAGTTTATAATCCTGCAATCTGTAAACGAAAAGATTGAATGAATCCAGCTTAGAGAACCGTCTTGTTTCCATTTTTTTACAATCATTGATGTTACTTATACTTTTCTCTTATTGATCAATCATCCGAATCTTCTAATCCAAACCACAAAGAATAAACATCGTCTCAACATACCGATTTCTTTCTGCTCCACTTCAACCGCAAGATCAAGTCGCTGCCGCCTAAGCAGCAGGCACAGAACTGAAGCCACAGCCTTAGAATGCACGCCCAAAACGCATCGCGACACATATTCAGCGGTGAACCTAGAAACGCCAATAAAATGATTAAATACATAGATATAAACCATATATTTGTTCGCCAAATACACACAAACAATAAAGAACAAAGAAATAAATAAAAAATACACAGCAAAACTTAAAACAACACGAATAATAAAAGAATCCATTATAAATAAATATATGTGAACAACTACTGGACAATCTTACACAAATAAACCTTTCGTAGTAAACATGCGACAATCAAATTTCATAGTAAACATGTATTTGAATTGACAACATTTATATTTATAAGCCTACAATTTTATTACTTCCCTCTATTCTGCTTGAAGTTGAAAGTAATAAAATTGTAGGCTGAGAAATATGAAATGTTAGGATATATCAGTCAATACTATAGTTACTTTGATCCTTGAGCCATGGTTGTGTGTTGAGCTATACATGCAAATTGTCTATGTGTGCGTCAGCGTAGGAGCTATGAGTTCACGTTGTCTATTTGTTCGTATGTGTCACAACTACAACAATGCCCAACCAGCGCTCGTGAGATAAAAGTAATAAAGAAAACCATTATGTGTCTTCGCGGCAGCCAATCGGTTGCTGTCTGAGCATCATGCCGAGGTGTGGACACCTGCAGCGCTGGTTTTCAGACAGCACCGTACGTGACCCACGGAACGCAACACAACATAATATACAAAGAGATAAATATCATAAAGTTATAAAATAAATATAGATAAGAGTACCTAGCTCAAAACAGGGGAAAAAGCATGAGACAATGGAGGCTAAACTACTTCTCTTCCCTTTCTTCCTTTCTTCTTTTCTTATTTCTTCTTCTCTCTAGTTCTTTTATTCCTTTTTCTTTTCTCTCTTGACCTCATCATGGCCCCATAGGCCCTGATGAGCGGCTCGCCCGAAAAAGTAACTGGCTCTTGAAGAGGCCAAACTTAAAGTAAACCGGCCTTTACTCAACCTCAGGCTAAAATTAATAAAGAAGTAATAGAAATAAAAGTAAGTATAGTGACCGTTTGATAGGCTTGCAGAGCGCCGCCTCGTCATAGACAGCCAAGGGTCCGGAGCCCCGGAAGGCCGCGGCGGTCTGCGCGCACAGCGCCAGGGCTTCGCCGACGGCCTGCACGCGCCGCACTAGGAACAGGTCCTCCAGGACCGAGCGGAGCGCGGGGCTTTGGAGGGCGGCCTAAAAACACAAAATAATGTGGAATTGCGGGTTCTGAACGGACCATGGAGTTTTCGGACGGAAAAACCGCTCAGCTTATGAGGTCAAAGAATTCAGAGTTGGAATTTCCGACTCGTACTTAGGTACCTACCTTCATCTGGCAGTTGGGATGCGTTTCATGGTCTGCGAATGGAAAGATGAAGGTATTTCTCATTACATACTTCAGGTCGTGCGTGGGTCCACTGTGCAAGTGTGTAATATTTTCTTACGGTGTATTTTTCCTGCCCTATCGAGCTTGTCGTAAATTTTGACGTATGACGTGCTGATTTGGTGAAACCATGAATCTTTTCATAAATTATTCTTCAACGGTTTTCTGGGAAGTGTCTCAGAGTTCAGTGGTACCCACCGACCAGCGCCGGATCTAGAAATTTTTCGAGGGGGGGCAAAAACTACAAAATGCCGCCCCCGTCTGCATATATTATCTTACAAATTGTTACCTCTACCATTTCAGAACAGTAAAAGTAGCTACTAGTTACGAGTATCTTCTCTAAGGGGGGAAGGGTCATAAAGTCATAACATATGTACGTATTATTAGCCATTGACCAGAAGAACGGTGATTTGTACGACGATGGACAACACTATCGACGTGTCGCGGCCCTGTGGCGTCATGTCATCTGTCACTTCGGTCGGATCAATTGCGCGTCTTGAAGAGAATGCCTTAGCCATGCCTGTTTTCTGTATTATAATGTATTAAACCATGTAATTAATGAAGAGTGGAGCTTTTATACTTAAGAGGCCGTCAAACTTTGCGCTTTCATCATTTTCACGAAATCTTACTCGATAGATGGCGTTGGCGAGCTATTTACAATAGTCAAGCATCGATCACCTCACTAGTTACCCCTAGTATATCTTGACACTAGGACACGTAATAACTACACGCAATCGGAGGTCTGACGCATTGGTTCTCCTACGGTGAGGTCAAAGCGTTGCAGAATATTACTTAATTACCTAAGTAACCTACTGCCTGGCGTAAAAATCTTGATCGTTTTGTTTAGTACTTAAAAATGAATATTACTTTGTATGAAATAATAGTTGTTGTCAATGTAATTATTAAAGAACATTTCAAAGAAGTTCACAATAGTTCATAAAAGTAAATAAAATGCCCATTTTGATTCGAATTCGAAAAATATGTATACCTACGTATGATATGATCATATATGCCGTACGTTTTATTTAAAAAAAAACAATGTATAGTTCGTACAAAACTGTAAGGCCAAGTGCTGTCAAATTAACGCAAGCAAAAATCTTCCTTATACAGTCAGAGCTCTAAGTTGAGTTTTGGTTTGACAGAATTTGGCCATAGAGTTGTGTGTGTACGAACTATACCTAGTTTGATTTTTTTATATCTGTGATGAATATACAAAAATATTTAAAAAATAAACCCTATAGTTATTAAATAAATAAAATAAATAAATATTTGTGGACAATCTTACACAAATATTATATTATTATTATTCATTAAAATTCATTTTAAAATTTTCATTTCTCATTCATTTGTGACTCAGCATCACGGCCTTGAGCCATGAAGAAAAAAACTATACCTATAAGCGATAATTGATTTTTAGTTCGTTAAGACATTCTGCCACTACGATTACAAAAATAAGACGGAACGGAAATGAGACGGATATATAATAAGAAGACGAAATTTGAATTAAGATTTGATAAACATAACCAAAAGTATTGAAACGTCAAAAAGTTCATGCTTTTCCGCCGTTCATTTTTTTTAACAGAATCGCAAGGATATTTTTTCACCGAAAAACGCAAATTAATTAAGACATATAAAAACGTAGGGTTTCCAACAGAAAAATACTAGTTGAATTGGCTGAATACGGCCGGGCTTGTACTCTGAAATTCGAAATCCGTACTTGGTATTAGTGGCTTCCCTTTCACGCGAGAGTAAAAGCGATGGCATGTGCGAAGTATAGATTTCAGTGTATACACTCTGTGCCTTCTTTTATATGCCTGTTTCTACTTTTAATAAAGTTTAGAAGTCGACAAATACCACTAGTAGTAGTACTTAATATATGTGTCAGTTGAATTTTTTTCTAGTTTACTTTCATTTTCTATAGAAATTAAAGTTTGATTTCTAGGAGATTTTTTGATTTATTTTATTGCATGTTTGAGAAAAGCACTATACATACCTCGATGTGAAAAGGGGTTGCCAGCCTCCGTCTCTATGTACTCGTCCTCGGCAGTCTATATGTACTCGGCCGGCAACCTCTTACTTCCCGGCCTCTGTAGTTATGTACTATTTCTCAAACGTGCAATGAACTGTTGTCATTACGTGCGTTTTATAACAGGCTTCAAAGTATCACGTTTCAGGCGGAATAACCCGAGAGAACTGTAAAGGAAATTCGTACAAAATTGAAGGCCTAGGTTAGGAAGGGCTAGGTAGACCAGGAAGTAGGTATTTCTTTTTTGACCGAGTGAAACGAAGATCTCTGTTTTAGCTTCGAGAAAAATGCTTTCGTATTTCCGGATTTCCGGTTGTCCGCCTCTACAGGTCGCATTTTTAAACCGATTCTCCTGAAATTTGATGAACGGGTTCAAAAATAAAAAGAAATTTATTTGTGGGGTGTGTTTTTGGAAATTTTAAGAAACGAAATTTTTATCAATGATTTTGTGTTTTTCTGCGGTCGAGTTTTGGTGGATAGAATCGTGCGACTATATTTTGAGCTTCTACGTAGGTACTTCATGATGATGCTTAAGTATTGTAGCATTCAGAGAGCAAACTGTTCCGACAGTTTTGTGAGACCCCGTTAATTTTATGTTTTTATACCCTGATTTAAATAAAAAAATAAAATAAAAACAATAGAGAGGTAGGGCACATCAAAATGTCATTTTGCTCGAACTTGGAGCAGCCCAACTGGGGAAGTACCTCCGCCTTGCAGAAGACCACAGCCATAATAACATTATTTACTATATACTGTGTTCAGAGCGAGGGACCTAAGTTTGTCCCTTCAGCTGTCGACACAGTGAATCCTCAAATTGTATATAGGGTCGGCAACGCGCACGTAACTCCTTTGGAGTTGCGAGGGTCTATAGGCTGCGGTGTCCGCTTACCATCAGGTGGACCGCAAGCTTGTTTGCCACCGTCGCTGTATAAAAAAAACAATATTTCGCAGAACTACATATTACTACTACCTTGGTACGGTCAACCAATTTGATTTCTGGGCCACTTCGTACCTTGTCACAGTGACATTGATATAAGATCTCTAGCGGCTTTCATATTGATTTTCACTGTGACAAGGTACGAAGTGGCCTAGAAATCAAATTGGTTGACTGTACTTTTTCAAATTTCTAGTTGCTAAATGATTACCTTCCAGGTTAAACCACTAGATGCTGATCGGTGACTTTAATAATAATGAAATGCCCATCAAAATAAAGCATTTTTCTAAATATAAAAAAGACACTCACGAGTAGGTACAAATAAATTAAATCCACCAAGTATCAAGGACAGTACTTGAAAATCAATTGACATCTGCGTTATCAGCTATGTGATTCATAAGTTGTCTCGATTTAGTTCACAATTACGTTCCTAGTATACTTTGACTCCGACTTTCATAATAAATTCATATAATGGGAGGTCACAATTTGTATTGGTTTGTTTGAGGGGGTTGTGGTAAGCTTTGTGAATAGCCACAAAAAAACGGTATATACGTCCTCCTCCGACGGCCGCTCGGCCGGTACTGAGTCACCATGAGCGTGTCAATGAAAATGTCGTGAAAAAGGCATGTTGTAAATCATTTAGAATTAATATATTTCTTTCTTAGTTGCTACTTTTTATTATCTCAAATCATAAAATAGAAGTTATTTTATCATAGCCATATACTCAAAAACCTTTTCATTAGCTTTAATATTACTAAAAGATGCAATGAAGTTTGAAGTTTTTCAGAAAATTTACCAATTTTAATATTCTTTTTTTATAAAATTTTTGTATGAAACTTGTAAAAACCCTTCCACTCATCCCTAACAGGAGTATCTATTGCACATGCACATATTTTTTTCAAGCCGGTTTGGCACCAATATATAGCTTAACTAGGTCGTTTTTAAAGCCTCTTCAAGCGCAAATCGAGGAAACAGCTGTTAGGTTAAGCAAGATTATTCGAAACTAAATACGAAAATTTAAAAAGTAGCACACTTATTCCATTCAGAATGAAATGATCTTTCATAATCTGTAATAAAATGTATATAAATACTAATAGATTATGAGATACGACGTCATCAATCTTAGCCAAATCGTCAGAATATGTTATACGGAGCCTTATAGATGAAAACGCGAGCTCTGCGAGCGCGAAAATTTTCAAACATTATGATGCAGATGCGGAAAATACTTCATACACATCAAGTCATAAAAAACGCGAGCGTAGCGAGCACGAAATTTTCTGTCCTGTCAAGACGTATTGGCCTGTCAAGAAGTTCGAATTGCCGCCCCCTCATCATCATCATCATCATATCAGCCGAAAGACGTCCACTGCTGGACATAGGCCTCCCCCAAAGAGTGCCACAATGACCGGTCTTGCGCCACCCGCATCCAGCGGACTCCCGCGACCTTTACCAGGTCATCAGTCCACCTTGTGGGGGGTCTACCCACGCCGCCCCCTGCCGCCCCTAAATTTGCCGCTCCCTAAACTTGCCGCCCGGGGCATGGACCCCGGCTTGCCCCCCTAGATCCGGCTCTGCCACCGACATGTGGCTAGCGTCGCTGACGTGGTCGATCTTCCTCCACTCGCGAACAGCCCGTTGAGGCCCATGAACAGCATGCGGCCGGGGGAGTCCCCGCCGGAGACTGACCAGACCCGACCACTCACCGACATGTGGCTAGCGTCGCTGACGTGGTCGATCTTCCTCCACTCGGGCGGCACGGGCTGTGCCAGCGGTGTGGCCAGCTCGCGCGCGCGGAGCTCCACGCCCGCGAACAGCCCGTTGAGGCCCATGAGCAGCATGCGGCCGGGGGTCCCGCCGGAGACTGACCAGACCCGCCTACTCACCGACATGTGGCTAGCGTCGCTGACGTGGTCGATCTTCCTCCACTCGGGCGGCACGGGCTGTGCCAGCGGTGTGGCCAGCTCGCGCGCGCGGAGCTCCACGCCCGCGAACAGCCCGTTGAGGCCCATGAGCAGCATGCGGCCGGGGGTCCCGCCGGAGACTGACCAGACCCGCCCACTCACCGACATGTGGCTAGCGTCGCTGACGTGGTCGATCTTCCTCCACTCGGGCGGCACGGGCTGTGCCAGCGGTGTGGCCAGCTCGCGCGCGCGGAGCTCCACGCCCGCGAACAGCCCGTTGAGGCCCATGAGCAGCATGCGGCCGGGGGTCCCGCCGGAGACTGACCAGACCCGCCCACTCACCGACATGTGGCTAGCGTCGCTGACGTGGTCGATCTTCCTCCACTCGGGCGGCACGGGCTGTGCCAGCGGTGTGGCCAGCTCGCGCGCGCGGAGCTCCACGCCCGCGAACAGCCCGTTGAGGCCCATGAGCAGCATGCGGCCGGGGGTCCCGCCGGAGACTGACCAGACCCGCCCACTCACCGACATGTGGCTAGCGTCGCTGACGTGGTCGATCTTCCTCCACTCGGGCGGCACGGGCTGTGCCAGCGGTGTAGCCAGCTCGCGCGCGCGGAGCTCCACGCCCGCGAACAGCCCGTTGAGGCCCATGAGCAGCATGCGGCCGGGGGTCCCGCCGGAGACTGACCAGACCCGCCCACTCACCGACATGTGGCTAGCGTCGCTGACGTGGTCGATCTTCCTCCACTCGGGCGGCACGGGCTGTGCCAGCGGTGTGGCCAGCTCGCGCGCGCGGAGCTCCACGCCCGCGAACAGCCCGTTGAGGCCCATGAGCAGCATGCGGCCGGGGGTCCCGCCGGAGACTGACCAGACCCGCCCACTCACCGACATGTGGCTAGCGTCGCTGACGTGGTCGATCTTCCTCCACTCGGGCGGCACGGGCTGTGCCAGCGGTGTGGCCAGCTCGCGCGCGCGGAGCTCCACGCCCGCGAACAGCCCGTTGAGGCCCATGAGCAGCATGCGGCCGGGGGTCCCGCCGGAGACTGACCAGACCCGCCCACTCACCGACATGTGGCTAGCGTCGCTGACGTGGTCGATCTTCCTCCACTCGGGCGGCACGGGCTGTGCCAGCGGTGTGGCCAGCTCGCGCGCGCGGAGCTCCACGCCCGCGAACAGCCCGTTGAGGCCCATGAGCAGCATGCGGCCGGGGGTCCCGCCGGAGACTGACCAGACCCGCCCACTCACCGACATGTGGCTAGCGTCGCTGACGTGGTCGATCTTCCTCCACTCGGGCGGCACGGGCTGTGCCAGCGGTGTGGCCAGCTCGCGCGCGCGGAGCTCCACGCCCGCGAACAGCCCGTTGAGGCCCATGAGCAGCATGCGGCCGGGGGTCCCGCCGGAGACTGACCAGACCCGCCCACTCACCGACATGTGGCTAGCGTCGCTGACGTGGTCGATCTTCCTCCACTCGGGCGGCACGGGCTGTGCCAGCGGTGTGGCCAGCTCGCGCGCGCGGAGCTCCACGCCCGCGAACAGCCCGTTGAGGCCCATGAGCAGCATGCGGCCGGGGGTCCCGCCGGAGACTGACCAGACCCGCCCACTCACCGACATGTGGCTAGCGTCGCTGACGTGGTCGATCTTCCTCCACTCGGGCGGCACGGGCTGTGCCAGCGGTGTGGCCAGCTCGCGCGCGCGGAGCTCCACGCCCGCGAACAGCCCGTTGAGGCCCATGAGCAGCATGCGGCCGGGGGTCCCGCCGGAGACTGACCAGACCCGCCCACTCACCGACATGTGGCTAGCGTCGCTGACGTGGTCGATCTTCCTCCACTCGGGCGGCACGGGCTGTGCCAGCGGTGTGGCCAGCTCGCGCGCGCGGAGCTCCACGCCCGCGAACAGCCCGTTGAGGCCCATGAGCAGCATGCGGCCGGGGGTCCCGCCGGAGACTGACCAGACCCGCCCACTCACCGACATGTGGCTAGCGTCGCTGACGTGGTCGATCTTCCTCCACTCGGGCGGCACGGGCTGTGCCAGCGGTGTGGCCAGCTCGCGCGCGCGGAGCTCCACGCCCGCGAACAGCCCGTTGAGGCCCATGAGCAGCATGCGGCCGGGGGTCCCGCCGGAGACTGACCAGACCCGCCCACTCACCGACATGTGGCTAGCGTCGCTGACGTGGTCGATCTTCCTCCACTCGGGCGGCACGGGCTGTGCCAGCGGTGTGGCCAGCTCGCGCGCGCGGAGCTCCACGCCCGCGAACAGCCCGTTGAGGCCCATGAGCAGCATGCGGCCGGGGGTCCCGCCGGAGACTGACCAGACCCGCCCACTCACCGACATGTGGCTAGCGTCGCTGACGTGGTCGATCTTCCTCCACTCGGGCGGCACGGGCTGTGCCAGCGGTGTGGCCAGCTCGCGCGCGCGGAGCTCCACGCCCGCGAACAGCCCGTTGAGGCCCATGAGCAGCATGCGGCCGGGGGTCCCGCCGGAGACTGACCAGACCCGCCCACTCACCGACATGTGGCTAGCGTCGCTGACGTGGTCGATCTTCCTCCACTCGGGCGGCACGGGCTGTGCCAGCGGTGTGGCCAGCTCGCGCGCGCGGAGCTCCACGCCCGCGAACAGCCCGTTGAGGCCCATGAGCAGCATGCGGCCGGGGGTCCCGCCGGAGACTGACCAGACCCGCCCACTCACCGACATGTGGCTAGCGTCGCTGACGTGGTCGATCTTCCTCCACTCGGGCGGCACGGGCTGTGCCAGCGGTGTGGCCAGCTCGCGCGCGCGGAGCTCCACGCCCGCGAACAGCCCGTTGAGGCCCATGAGCAGCATGCGGCCGGGGGTCCCGCCGGAGACTGACCAGACCCGCCCACTCACCGACATGTGGCTAGCGTCGCTGACGTGGTCGATCTTCCTCCACTCGGGCGGCACGGGCTGTGCCAGCGGTGTGGCCAGCTCGCGCGCGCGGAGCTCCACGCCCGCGAACAGCCCGTTGAGGCCCATGAGCAGCATGCGGCCGGGGGTCCCGCCGGAGACTGACCAGACCCGCCCACTCACCGACATGTGGCTAGCGTCGCTGACGTGGTCGATCTTCCTCCACTCGGGCGGCACGGGCTGTGCCAGCGGTGTGGCCAGCTCGCGCGCGCGGAGCTCCACGCCCGCGAACAGCCCGTTGAGGCCCATGAGCAGCATGCGGCCGGGGGAGTCCCCGCCGGTGAGCAGGGCTTCGTAGCGACTGCGCAGCTCGGCTGCTAGCACTTGGACGCCCGCTGGGCACTGGAAAATAGCAATGTTCAAAGAGTTTTATTTGTCCAACATAGGTATGAGTACAGGGCGGGTACAGAGATGAGTACAAAACAATACTCAAATGTGTTAGTTAAATGTCATGATTAAACTGTCTGTTCATTAAGTCTTGTCGTCTGTTGTCGCCTTGTCCAGTACACGTCCGCACTAGGCGAGGCGGTGGTCATCAGATGTGCGGCTTGTCAATAGGGAACATGCATCATTTCATTGATCTAGTCTATCTTATAGATTTAAGGATTACGTAAAGATACCAAACACGAAAAAGTTAAAGTATGCACAAATAATTCAAATCAAAAACCGACATTTTAAATTTCGCGCGGAAACGCCACGCGTCACGTGCTTGACGGAGACGTCACTGCATAAAACGTCAAACATTTTATGCCGCATGATTTTTGTTTGCATCACAGATCACAGAAATAATATATTTTCAGTTTCATTTAAAATAATAATTCATTATAAATAAATTAAATTCCTTTTTACAGATATTTTTCAATGTTTTCAAATGTTTTTCAACTGAAGTTACTAAAGTGAGTAATGGAGTGATGTCACTTCGCGTTTAAAATTATGTTTCAATTTACGTAACTTTCAAACTATTTCGCATAAAAAATATCTCAGAATAAATATTCCAGGAATATACTTGTAATGGGTAGTATTATTCAGTCTTTCGAGTCATTTATCTTGCCTTGTTCGGTTGAGATTTGAACTTAAATGTCAGTCAGTCTGGCAGTCATAGTCAGGACAGGTCTGTCTGGCAATGCGGAGGTTAGAAACCCCAACAATGATGAAAGCTCGTTTTATAAATAAAACTTGATACTTTTGAAGTGTTAAAAAGACAATTACACTACAAGAGCATAAATAATGGATACCATTTCCATAGAAAGTGTACCTATTGAGTGTATAGATAGAGTCTGGCTACTGAAATTTTACACAAATTTTTGGCGGGAAATTCAAAAAATCTTAGGCTGGTCACACTTTGTGTAGTACGAATTATAGTTTTGATACTAGACATTATTTTTGACTTTCTGTGCACACGTAACCTAAGGAAATAAGTTAAATATACGTTGACGTGCACTCAAAGTAAGCTCACATAAATTCTACCACTATGTAAAGCACAGTCAGTGTAAAGCACAGGCCCATGAAATCTTTAAAAAATTACCACAGATTATTTTTGGAAAAGTAGAAAATGATTTAAATATTAAAGGCATTAAACAATTTCTAATAACTAGAAAAAACTTATCATCAAAACAAGATTTTTTAACGGATCCATTAAACCACTAAACTGCATTTCATTCAGTCTTCATTTCAAAATTCGGTTTGTAATGTCCTGTTTTGTAAGTGTTTTGTTTGTCACGAATAAATGTTTCTTTTCTTTTCTTTCATTTCCAATGTTTTGATTTTATTGATAATTTCCAGAACTCCTAGTTTTTCCGTTTCTTTACATACTTGTCCTGTTTATGAGATTATTAATAAATTACGTACTTAATTAAAATTATAGGCAATAGAAACTAGTAATTAAAGTATCAAAATAATAATATAGCACCAAACTCCTAAATTGTTTTCGACTTGTAAACATTGCAGTTTTTCGTTATACAACGCTTCACGTAGCTCACGACGCCTTCGCACATTCTCGTAATAATTTTCGAGCTTAAATAATAGTTTGCGGGCCTCACTCGGTATGTTCATTAATTAATATTAACTGCAAGGTTATTAAGGTTAACTGGAAGAGATCCCTTTTAGGGATAAGTTCGCCTTTGTACCAAAATGTCCTTATTTGTTTGTATTTTTTGTGTTTTTTTTGTGTACAATAAAGTTATTACATACATACATACATAATATTATTTAAAATAAGCCCTTAATAAACCGTGTAAAATTTGAATTAATGACATAAATTGACAAATGACATTTAAAATCATAGACAATTTGTGATACCGCAAGGAAATATCTGTCAACAAAATTTGGTTAGCCAGACTCTACTATAGGTACTTCAAAAACTTGCTATTAAAGTTATTCGTAAAACTGTACACTTATTGGCATGCTTATACTTCCACATTAAGTGCACTTATGTACACCGAAGTAAGACGCGCGTGCAATCATGCCACCATTCACGTATCCAGATTATCTTAAAATATACGTTGCGGAATGTTATAGCAGAACTTTGCAATTCAATCTCAGCAAAGTTGTCAAGTAGCAAATTGCGATGCGGGCTCCGTCGATAAGTTGCAGTTCTAGGCGCACGCCTTTGAATTCTAAGATGCGGGTCACTATCAGACATTAGAACATTTTAGAACACTGTTACAGTTATTTTAGGATTCTAAATTATAAGTTTCACTTTTATAGACAATTTTTTCTTTAACTAAAATTAGGACTGGGATGAGTGTCATATTCGGAGATCAAACTGTGCTTAAGGTGGTTCGCTTTCCATACAAAACGACTTTTGACATTCGCAGGCTAGCGGCGTGATACTTCAAGAAACTTATGTAACAAACTTTCATAGATTGGCTTTTCATTTGCGCGAAATTTCCCCTTTCCTAGAATAACCTTGTATAACCTAGAATAATTCGAAAAAAAAATTCTCAAATTATTCTATTTTATACAAGTTTATACTAGGAAAGGGGGAATATCGCGCAAAATTCTCAAGTTATCTCAAATTTCGCGCAAATGGAAAGCCAATTTATGAATGTTTGTTACTTAAGTTTCTTAAAATATCACTCCGCTAACCTGCGAATGTCAAAAGACGTTTTGTATGGAAATCGAACCACCTTAACAGAGAGCGATTACAGGATAAAAGTGACGAGGATAAAACGTAAAGGCATGGAAAAAGGTACTGAAGTAGTCCGAATTAATTGGGGAAACATTATCATCATACCAGCCAAAAAACCTCCACTGCTGGACATAAACCTCCCCCTCAAAGAGTGCCAGCGTGGCACTGAGTGAGAGTGGTGTGCATTGGGAAATATTCAGGGAAAAAATCAGCTTCGAACCCTCGTAGACCTTATCTACGCAGTCTCAACAACAGACAGTAGGCTAGGTGACAAAGTGTTGTAAAGGTGCATACAATTACAATAAAATCCGACTTACCTCCATATCCATCAACAGATATCTAAAGTTCATCTCTAACTGAGTGAGTAGCTCGTTCAACGGCATAGGAGTGTTCATAATGACTGCGTTGAGTTCGCCGATGATCATCAGCACGGATGGCTCTTCCTGGTGTAGTTTCTTCATCGCCTCTGGCAGAATTATTGTGCTATAGTTATAGTTCAGCTGAACGAGGTCGGTTAAAAGAAGGTTGGCGTTGCGAACGCATTCTACTGCAACAGGCATGGCGCAGTCTTCGGCCGAAGCGGACTGCAGGGGCAGTAGTGACATTAGTTCGACCGCTTGCATCGATAGACAGCTCATGTCGTCCAAGAACCATTCTCCTTCCCTAGACGTCAAGTCGACTAGGCAATCGCCAGCGCTTTGCGCGCTATTCTCCAAGATTAGATAACGTCTGTTTAAGTTGCAAAGCATGCCGATTACTACGCATTCCAACGCTGCCCCTGCTCCTTCTTCAGAGCGGACCCAACTGCTGATGCTTGTCTTCGCTTCAATGTACGCATCTTGTGCTATCGCGACCGCGTCCGGACCGCCATGTATTTGCAGCCTTTCAATCGCCTTGTTCAGGTTCACGTTTGCTTCAGCGGCGATGGTTTGTAATTGGAAATTGTACGCAATAATCTGTTCGGTCTTGTTTGCGTTGTCTGCATTGACTAGAGCTGTAACTTGGTTGGAAACCTCCCTGCATACTTCAGGAGACTTGCTCTCTAAGGCTTCTGCCAGCCATTTACGGAACATAACAACTCTATGGTATTCCGTGTGGGTTTGAGGGTAGTATTGAGATACCGCCACGTACTGTGAAAGGAGTTCTAGGCAAGATCTGACGAGCACTATGGTCTCTTGCATGCTCTGATTGAGCTCATTCTCGGCTTGCTCGCACTGCGTGATCATCGAGCTCTGTCCAGCGTTCGCGAGAAACTCTTTAATGTGGTCGAATATAGGTTTATCGTCGTCTTCGCTTGGTCCTGAAAATTCTTGCACCCATGCCACCAGCTTCGGTCCGCTGATCGCTTCGTTAGCTGCCGCGAAACTTTCTATTTGAGTGTCGAAATCGTTGAGTATCTTTACGAGGGCTTTCATGGAGTCCTCGACAGCGTTCTTCGCTTTTTTGTAGGAAGAGTACTTCTGCGAGATAGCGTATAAGGGGTGGCTGCTTAGGTTGGGCCCGTACGCTTCGATTTCCTTGACCAGCGCCATCTGCTGGTGACAGTCGTGTAGTCTCCCTTCTATGGACTTGAGTTCTTCTGTTTCCTGCAGCCACTGGTCAGCGCTCGCCTGAATGTCTGGCAACACGGATAGGAACTGCTCCCTGAAACAATACGAGTATGTATTGGCCGTGAATATTTGATTACGTGGCCATTTAATAATGCATATAGGACGTGCGTAATCAAAGTGGCTTTCATCGGAACATTCGGGATTAATTATTCTACACCAACGTGTCGGCTTTATGTGCGGAGCTTCGTGCGTTAAATAGCCTATTGTTTGATTCCTGGTTTTAAAGCAAAATCCAACATTTACTATAGAAACTTTACCAAAGCATAGTGAAAATGCAGGTTTGAAATAAAAGGTTTGGATGGAAATAATAAATATTGTTATAGTAGGTAGCAGTTAAGTACGTTATGCGCTTCTGGATTGATTTTTCTATATCTAAAATGTAAATGATCTTATAAGCCGTCACAGATCAATAATATTTATATTATTTATTTATATACATATGTTATAAATGTATATATATAATTCATGACGAAATAATTAATAAATAAGTGTACTAACATCACTTATATCACGTAAATTATTTAAATATAAAAAATATTTTGTATAACTTTCGTCCTAACGATATACATAGAGTCGAAAGTCGCATGGCAAGTAAATCGCGCCACATTTGTTTGCGCGTTATCTCCTGCGTTTCACACCCTAGCGGTTATCGCGAACATAAACACGACTTATTTGTATTTATTGCACCAGAAACATCGGCACAGTAAGAGGAGTATTACGAGGAGCATCGTTGTAGGTACGATAAGATGACAATTCGTTAGTTACGTTGTTTACATTACAAGTAAATAAATGACTTACAATTTACTATGTTTTAGTAAATTATAAGTCGTTATTTTATTTACATAAGGGTGTCCCTAAAACCAACGCCAAAATGAAGAGGGGTGATCGTCACTCAAGAGCTATCGATTTGACCCCCATGTATGTTCTGCGATTTTTAGTAGTTTGCGAGATATTTACAGTTTTACTAGCAATTTTGGAGTTTTTTTCTTAATAACCGTGTTACAGGATAGTAGTTCAGTTTATGTGAAATTTCTTTTTTTTCGTCAGTATCCTACATCATTTGATTCATAACGAACTACTGAAGGTTTTTAAAATCATGAACCAGTTTATTTTTCGTATGATTCTTTTGAGTAATCACGCAGTTTGATTTTACATACTTCGCATAAACCCAAACATGGAAAACGTTACTATGAAAAATCAAACTTTAAGTGATTACTCGAAAAAATCGATAGCTTTTGAGCTGCTCTATCACCCCTCTTCATTTTGGCGTTGGTTTTAGGGACACCCTGTATAATAGCCGTTCGCTTCGAGTTGGCCGCTCTCCGTTACGTATTTACCTCCGCCGGGCGGGAACGTCAACCGAGCGATCGCAAAACACAGACACATATAGTAGTCAGTCCGACCCAGGTCGGGCCTAGCGGAGTTTCTTGCCGGACTCTTCTCAGCTAGGCAAGGTTTAGTGACAAAACTCTCAGTAGCACGATTGCACTGATACCTCAGATTCAGTTGAAGCCGCTCAACCAATCTCACTGGAGCGCAAACTCTTAGAGTACCTATTCCAGTGTTTAAACCGCACTCTCCAACCGCACACTTCTATCGCTTTATTAGACCCAACCTATAAAGACACAGTCAGGTTCCAAAAAAAATACCACCTCCGCTCCCACCCCACGCGCCGGCCGGCCGCCGAATTTTCCAGTTAGTGTTATACCAAAGAAGATATATAAACGTAACAAGAAGCGACACCGAAGCATGTGTGCTGTAAACTCGTCTCGCGGCTATGTGTGCGTGTCCGGACGCGAGCGGGGGCGCGCGAGGGTGGCGCGGTGTGTGGAAATCACTCCTCGGACGGGGAAAGTATAGAATCGTAGCGTTGCAAGGTCACCGACACTCGGTTCACACCGATAGACCCGTGTCGCGCCTTTGGTTACACAGCATTGAGGCAAAATACAAGTAAATCTTCCGTAACCCCGACAACTTTTTAGGACAGTTTACTAACTAGCTGTTTATGGTCACTATCGTCCGAAGGCCTTCTGACAAAATGGCAAAACTTCAGGGTAACTACTATTAAGGGACCTTATCAGATAGATACGCTCATAAATTTAGGTTTTCTCAACGTTACTACCTTGAACAGGACTGCTGGGGCCTAATACGGGAACTGGAACCTGATCGAAAAACTGTTACAATGTCATTGAGTTTTCACTTCTGCCGGCACTCCCGGAGTGCAACCCGTTGTTTTCGCATATTTTTTACTACGCACAATAAAATCAAAAAGTCTCTCCGTTTCTATCTAAAACTTTAACAAAGGCATTGTTTATTATCAAAACTTTTGTCATAATTTGAGTTTAAAACATTCTAAAAAATTCTTCTTCTTAAAGGTCAGTCTTTTTGGACATGCATAACAAAGGAGTATTTGAACAAGGTAGCGAATATAATAGACTAAACATTGTATGCGACATGAAATTCTAAACAAAGCATTTAACTGAAACGAAAGAGTTCACATAATCTGTCGCATGTGTACCAGCTGAAATGGAAGTCTTTATCTTAACGAAACATTTTTCTCTTTACTGTACCTACAACTTTCGCGAGATGAGAATTCCGTGCGAAGGGCATACACACAGGGAGGGTTTTTGTAAAGAATTCCAAATAAGTTTATGTATATCATCTCGTGTCCGCCCTTCATAATTCAGGCAGAATGTCCTTGTTCCTATGCAAACAATAAAAACCAGATTAGGTCATCTGGCTATTTAAATTATTTGGTCGTGTGTGTATTTTCGTGTTAAGCGGGTATTACACTGACCTATACGTTAGAGCGAGATGCTTCAACTTCCCTCCACTTAGTTAGGACGCCTGATTCAGGACAGTGTAATACCCGCTTTAAGGTATACCGTCGCCTGAATGATTGACCGAGATCCGAGGACCGAGACACGTGAGTTTGAGTTACATTTAATTAAATGCCAGGCTTTACACGTGGCCTGTGCCCCTTTGTTTCGAAGGACTAATAGAAGAAGGCTAGTGAAAAAGCCACTGTTGTGACCTATTTGCAGAATGTCTTCTCCACAAGAAAAAACAAGCACGTTGCCGATTTTTTTTATTGACTTGAGGATTCGTTGAGTCGAAAGTTTGATACATTTGAAAAAAAATGTTAATTAGTAATTTGTTTTATCATCGATGTACGCAATTTATTCAGTTGATTCATTATATCTCGCCAGGGGAAAAGCTGCTTTTAATCTACCACGTGAGCAATGCCGCAGCAAAATTGCAAAAAATCATGGCGAATTAGTTTCACGCTCATTACGCGTGCCACTCACAGCTTAGCTTAATGCCAACATTTAACTCCAGCCAACGCACATTACAGGCAGGCACGTCCTGAATTACCCGTTCGGACCTTGACTCTCAAAACTACTGCGCCATTTATACCGCACTATAGTTGTACACACCGTAACGTCGAGTTGCGGAAACTTAGCCCACGTAAATCTATGACATATAACCTATAAGTAGGTAAGTAGTTATAAATAACAAATCGTCATCTTCCTAGCACTTCCCGGTTATGTCCTAAAGAGCCAGCCCCTCTAGCACAACATGCATTCCGTATCTACTCGCGCGCGAGATAAGCTACCTGTCACTTTTTGACATCATAAATCAGACAGTGACAGGTAGCCTATCTCGCGCGCGAGTAGAGACGAGATGCATGTTATGCTAGCCCCCGGAGTCCACATTGATACCTAATCCAAATTTATACTTATTTGAAATATAAGATAACAACAGGTAGAAGATTAAAATAAAAACAGCGAGAAATCAGTGAGCGAAAAAAAAAACTAATTATTAGTAAGTTTTAGTGAATCCCAGGACAAGGAGATTATATACTAACGGTTACAAAACAGTTTTTGATAACAGTAGTTATTTACTAATTTCAACAAAATTGTCCTTGTAACTACTTACTAATTACTACTAAACTATTTTGTAACCGTTAGTATATAATCTCCTTGTCATGGGATTGACTAAAACTTACTAATAATTAGTATTTTTTTCGCTCAGTGATTATCATTTAACTAGCACTATATCGAGCCGGGTGCAATAGATACTCATATCATCATATGTAAATGCGTATATGTTATCTCGCTCTTGAAGATTGCTCACGTTCACGTAGGTACAAATCGCGCGGAGGAGGAACTCATCCGTCTTTAAGGCCGTGTATTACCACTTTTGAGTTTTTAAAAACCATCTGAGACATAGAATATAGTGTCTTAAAATCTAAAAAAAATATATGTGTTACATAAGGATATTGTCTAGTCAAAATCGCAGTCAGTTACATGACCTGATGAATTTCACTCGATAGAAAAAAATCGCGAAGTTACCCCTTTTTGGAATGTTTTTTCAATACTACGGCTATATTACTGATATTTAACATTAAATTTTTGTACTCAATTAAAGATCGTAAATAGTTATAGACAAATTCGCAGAGTTTGCTTTGATAAAATGATTGGCTTCATGACTATAGCTAAATATTTACAAAACTGCGCGCAGAGCTTGCGTAGAGAGCGGAATGGTCAATTGTAAACTCACGCGTGTTAGAGCGGGACATTTGCATTGGGGATACCTCCCCTTAAAGCAAGAAGGTTGGAATGGAAAAGTCTGATGGACTTACGTGACGCAAGGCCTCGAACAGGGTTAGCAGGGTCTCGCGACCGTGGCGCATCGCACGGAGAGGGTTCATAAAACTCATCTGTCCAAAGAATGAGAAAGGTTTAAGGGCAGACCGCACGAATGAGGACGGGTAGACTCACGTGACGTCAGCGAACTGTTGCTTGAGCTCGTGCGCGCGCACCGCCAGCATGGCGACCGCGGCGCGCTGGTCGCGCTCGCCCCTGCGCCTGCGCGCGCCGCCCCACTCCACCAGCGGGTCGTACACGAACGCTTCGAGGAGGGTCAGCAGGGTCTCGCGGCCGCGGCGCATCGTGCGCAGCACGTGCTCGCACGCGAGACGGAAGATGCCCTGTGAAAGGAGACGGCTGTTAAAAACCTTAATAATAGTAGATTGTTTGACAAGGGTCTAAAGTAAGCCATATTACCACGAGATGGTTATTTTCCCGAACGTAGAGAGGGAAAATTGTTCGAGTGGTAATATGGCTTTAAGGCCCGAGTTATACACTCTATTTTTCACTTCGATTGCGAGAAAACACATAAACACAAATTATCCACCTTAAATGAATAATTTAACTCTTGGCGGGTGTATGTCTAATTTGACAGCATGTTTTTTTTTCTAAGGCTAGCACAATATGCCTCGCTATGCGTGTTTGCTTGGCGTATTCGCCTCCCTTTCTTTTGCTATATCAAAGAAAGAGATGCATCATGCGCTTTTTTTTTCTTTTAAGAGGAGTAATTGCTTTGACCATAGACACCGCTTAATCTTTAAAGAACTGAAAAACGTCTTTCCTGATTGGTCGATTTTAGTAGAGCTGTGTTCTGGTTGGTTAATATTTTTACCAAATATGTTTTAATCTGTCAAATTACTTTTCTGTGATTGGTGGATTTAATCGGTGAAGTATTTTGATTGGTCAAATTAAAATGTTTTGTAAATCATAAATATGTATACATATTTTCCCTAGGGCTTAAATGTACTACTTTAGCCCCGCTTCACAAGTCTAATATGACACACTTTTCGAACACGAGAAGTGAAAAACAACTTTTACTAAGCTTAACGAGGTATGAAGGCCAAAAGAGAACATTACTCAGAATTTGGTTATTTTAATAGCCTTTATGTCACACCTGGCCATAAAGCGGCAATTACCGCACGCTCCGCGCGCGGGAAATCCCACTTCCTGGCCAGGGGGTGACATAAAATTTTGCACTTAACACGGGCGGTAGTAAAGAAAGCCTCAGATCGCATATTTATCGCCCTTGCCTTCGGCTCGGGCGTCAAATACCTGCGATCCGAGACATTCTTTGTTTTACCGCCCTTGTTAAGTAATGTACTATTACTCACACGTTATGGAGATTATAGCTGTAAACATTTGCGAATTGCTGTTACTCAAACTTTATTCAGCATGACTGTTACTTCGGAGTGTATCTTCTAAATATACCATTGGGAGCTAATTCAAGTAGAAAATAGTAGGGTTAGGTGTACAGGCTCCAGTCCATCTTTTAAACACCGATATAGGATTGTTTTGCCCAGTTCGTAGTCAGTCTATAAATAATTAAAAGCTACTTGCCCCTCGGACATCCTTTAATATGCAAATGTGCTGGGATAACGCTAGGAGGATGATGATGAAAAAAAACAACAAAATCTTAATTACTTACTCTTAAATATTAAAAGGCGATTAATTTACAATAATGCCCAAACGAACACATCTTAAGAAATCTGGTTAAGAGTTAAGTATCTTTACTGCACTCGACATAAAATAAAACATTAAAGGAGAATTCTTACAAAGAATTCCTCTGTAAGCTCGTAAGTGCCAAACCAAAGACAACGATAAATTCGAGGCGACCCTGAGAGCTTGCAGTGCTATTATTTAAAAATTGGCACCACGTTGCCAACACTCGCTTTGCAAATTTTATTGAACAATTGAACAAAGAAAGTTACCAGAGCTGTTATAATTATTGTAACAATAAGTACAGACGCCAACACAGTTTTAACTATAACCATTCGTCACCCTTATTACGATGCGCATAAAGTGCACGAATGTTACGAAACTAAAATAAATATTGAATGTATTTGATTAACTACAGTCTATTCATCCTAACGTGTCCTATCATGTTAACAAACTCTTCTTTGAAGACATTAATCATTATCACACTTTTCTCTAGGAATACAATACTTTGTGAGCTTCTTTAAGTATACAATATAACATTTTAAATGATTTTTATTGTGTAATCCTAGAGAAAAGTGTTATAATGATTAGATTAGATTAGATTCATTTATTTCATGATAAGAATTACATTATAAATTTGTACACATGTCAAAATTACAAGAATAGTTATCATGATCGTCATAAACAGGAAAAATAAAAAAGGATAATAACATAATGTCAACCAAAATTAAAAACACATGATAATGATAAATAGTAAAAATAAAATAATTGCACCTCCCTTTCGGGATCGTCACAGTCCATTTCAAAATTCAAATTCCAATATACTAATCAAGTCAAAATACAAGTTCAAGTCCATTACAAAATATAAATCAATTTAATACAAATTTAGTAGGTAATAATTATTTACACGTCAGTAACTTAAGGTCCATATACTCTTTAACGGAGTATAATGGATTTTCCAATAAGAGGCGTTTCAGGCGGCGTCGAAATGCATCGTCAGATGGTTCAAGTCTAAGATCAGCGGGCAGTCGCTCGTAATAGGTGGGCCCAATAACACGTGGGTTCTTACCTGCTTACCATGATTAGTTAATGTCTTCAAGAACAGTTTATAAGACGTTGTACATATTGAATAATATATAGAACAGTTCGTTTACGTGATATGACACGTACCTAAGTATGAATAGATTGTATCATACCTACTCTAATTAATTTACTGCTATCCAATGACGCCCACAAAATAATTGTTTTCCTTAGTGGATTACTTACTCAAGTTCCAATAACATACGTAACAAATCTAGTCTCTATAGCTAACTACAATGCCGACCCATAGCTTTACCAGTCCCCGGCACATCAAACAAACCAAACCCAGATAGAAACACCGTTCAAAGAACTCAATTTCGAAACGTCCTACAAACGAATCGGAAAACTACGGGCGAATATGATGCGGCCTATCAGCATATTTCCCCGCGATCGAAACCGGGTCAGTGTTGCATTAGCTAATAGATCACGTAGATCGAAAAACATACAAGGGCAGGGGTCGGCAATTTTTTTTAGCCTCAGTAAAAATATCAATGTTCGGGAGAAACTTTATGGGTTTTCACTATTTAGCAATTTTTTACATGAAAAAAAAACCGAGAGCGATCTTTTCATTTCCTTTTTTTAGTGGGCCGTCGAACAGCCGCATTCGGCGCGCGAGCCGCGATTTTGAAAACTGCATAAAGCGGGTATTACACTGTCCTGAATTCAGGACACTTAGAAGGGTACGCACCTATACGTTAGAGCGAGATGCTTCAACTCCCCTCCACTAGTTAGGACGCCTGATTCAGGACAGTGTAATACCCGCTTAACTAATTGTCATAGCGTCAAGAGCGAAAATGGTACTGTCAGCCGCAAAGAAACCAAACCCCCGTGCATACAAACTTCTATGCAAAGGGATTCCTATTCTCTGTAGCTGACCGTACATGTTTTTATTTGACTGTACGGTCGACGTCCTAAAGGGAAATGACTTGACATATTTGTACCTTGTCACTTTATGCCACTCGTGTACCGTATTGAAAACATAATAGTACATTACTTAAGGCTTTCTTATAGCAGCGAAACTACAAACGCGACACAAAAAATCCGCTAGGCGGCGCAACATTATCGTAATTCTCCCCAGTAACAAACACAATTACATTTTACACACACTATCTCACTTTACTGTGACAGGTCACTGACCTCGTTTTTTTTAATGATTGCTGTAACTTAGAATTTGAATATGTGACAGACCTTCTTTGTCAAATTAACCAGAATAAGCCAGAGTGGCGCACGTGATAATTAGGATTAGGTTGTCAACCATTTAAATTTAGAACAGATTGTTATGACATTCACGCAAAAGAGTGTAGACTTGTCATTGCATATCTCTGTCTCTGTTGCGCAGTTTTGACAGATTTCACTTAACTAAATAAGGGCTAAATTTTATCACGACTCGACACAAAAAGTCAAAGTTGCAAGCCACAAATAAGTAGCTTAATTTCAACCACTAAGCCAAGTACATTGTGGTGTAATTAGTAATCGCTTGCTCTCTAAAGCACAGGTCACAGGTTCGAATCTCAGGCAAGAGCAAGTTTTTTTTTTTTGCGTTTTATTTTAACCGTAATTTTTAGAGCATAAATAATTATTGAGCGTTATTTTGGTAAATAAATATTCTGTACTTTTTTTATTTATTTAGAAAAAGATTCAACATAAATATTTTGCCCTGCTAATACAAGCTTACAACTTTATTTATTAGTTCTTTATTATTCTTTATTTATCGTATGGCCTTTATTTCGAACCGTGAGATCTTCGAGAAGACAGTACGGTTCATAAATCCATCTTAAATAAAATTCAAGATTTATTATATAATTTATTATAAACATAAAACATAAGACTGAGGGATTATAATGCGTGCAACCACAGTGCGTCTATAACAGTTTGTAGCCTGTCTCTCAATAAGCTGAGAAGACGTTGATAATTATGTCAGTTCCCCGCATTTCCTCCCATATTTCATTGCAGTATCTATTGCTTGAATTGCTTCTTTGGTTCTTTCATGGCGATGATCCCACTGTTGAACCATTAAACCCCAAAGATTCTCAATCGGGTTCAAATTTCAGGCGATGGCATTACATCATTACATTTATGCCTGGATGTAGCTATAGAGTAAACCATTCCCAAGTGACCCGTGCTGTATGGGGCAATCATCTTGAATAAAGTCAGGAAAGTCAGTAGAACAATTTGCAGCATCACTTCGTCCAGTAAATTCACGTAAACATTTGCGCATGATGTGGCTATGAAGTGAAGTTCACCGAAGCCGCTGATCATAGATCTGAGACCGCGACGCCGTCACCAGATATCCTCCCCCACATACTAGCCGTAAGCGGCCAGAATTCCTCAGAGCTTTGGGCCCTTTCTATTTCAGATATTATCCGAGGCATCTTTTCATTTAAATTTGTATTATTCTTTTTTTATCGTTTACGTTGATATATTGGAATAATTACACAATGCAATAATATCACTTTCATCGTAATACTGATGTCATTCTGCTACACATTGAACTGCAGAGCAAATTGAAGTCGAATAGCGTCAAAACTTTGGCAGGATTACGGTCCGTTTGGGCCACGTTTGGGCATATTTATTTTGTTACAATACGAAGCTCAATATATTTAATAATTTAAAATATTGTATTTGAAATACCAAGCTTGAATTTAATTTGCTAATGTCAGATGTCAAACTATGTGTCAGGCGCTATGAATATACTCACACATAGACATAAAATATACAATATGCTATATGAAGGAGTGTGACCCGTATAATGGAAAAAAAATCCACATTCTGAAAATACTTAATGAAACCTTTTGTAATAAGAGAGGGTTTAAAAAGGAAAAAAATGATATAATGATAAGCTTCATTAGCCACATTTTATGTTTTCCACTATCTCGAATTGTAAAAGTATTAGGAAAACTATTTTAAATGTTTATTCGTCGATATGACTCACCAGTAATTTACCCTGAAAATGTTAATATCATCTAGTTACTGGTATTAAATATGCGATTTTTATAAATGTCAAACTGCAAAAAGTGCGACAGACGTCCGTCCAGCTCGAGGCCCAACGGCCATCTGTCTACTAAAATGAAGCGCGCAGTTTGCTTTTCTGATATTTTTGAGTTTTGTTAAATATAAAAACATTTTAAAAAAAATTAGCCGTAAAATACACTTCTTCACATCGTTTCCTATCTATTGATATATTTTACTCGAGTCTGAGTTGGATATATTTTATATACGACTCACAATAAGATCAAAATTTACCTGTTTTTGCGATGTGAGATCATCGAGCGAAGTTTCAAATATCGTGTTTTCAGCCTTAAAATACACTAGACCGACTCTTAAACTATAACATATCTAAATATCCCATCAATAAAGTGAGTATTTAATGGTTTAAAATTGAATGAAAAATACTATGATTTCGAATAACGTGGTCTTAACAAGGGCGGTAAAACAAAGAATGTCTCAGATCGCAGGTATTTGACGCCCGAGCCGAAGGCAAGGGCGATAAATATGCGATCTGAGGCTTTCTTTATTACCGCCCGTGTTAAGTACAAAGTTTTATGTCACCCCTTGGCCAGAAAGTGGGAGTCGGAGCGTGCGGTAATTGCCGCTTTATGGCCAGGTGTGACATAAATATTTAAACAATACACGTCTGCGTAGTTATTGTTTCACAACCCTACTTGTATTGAAGATAAGAACTAAACAATGGATGTAGGTAATGGTTGGTTTTAAGTGCATTTTCGCCACCTTATCTGGAACGAACCTTACCAACGTGTTCATCTATTTATCACGCCGACTTTACTGTACGTAATCAGTAGCTCTAGTATAAGTTTTTTCGAAACATTAACTAATTCGAACGCGTTTGCGTTTTGTCTCAAAATGTATGAAAGTGGTATGAAAACGTGAACAGCGCCTATGGTAGTCACTACTGGAAACTAAAACAGCGTGTATAACATTTGTTGCTAACCTATGAACGCGCGTATTTCAAACTCGGTGAGAGCGTTTTCATACATTTTGAGACAAAACGCAAACGCGTTCGAATTACTTAATGTTTCGAAAAAACTTATACTAGAGCTACTGTATAGCTTCAGCACAGCATCATAATAACTTTCGAGAACATGGTAGCTTACGAAAGTTTCGAGGCAACGGTCCGACTTGAAGGGTTTTCATCCGGTTTTTAGCACAGTGTGGGGGTAATTACTGAACTCTCGCCTAGTTTCACTACACAGCTACTTTTCAGAGCGCTATGCAGGTAACTTTATGAATAAAGAAATTCTTTGAAATCTTTTACGCTGCTAGTCTTTAGGGTTTTTCACATAAATGTGTACTTTCTTTTCGTTTTAGAGAACTAACCCACCGCTTGGCACAAATAAA
Source organism: Cenopis cana (assembly GCA_951800055.1). Taxonomy (NCBI): domain Eukaryota; kingdom Metazoa; phylum Arthropoda; class Insecta; order Lepidoptera; family Tortricidae; genus Cenopis; species Cenopis cana. The sequence goes on along the minus strand of OX637483.1, from coordinate 2,293,987 downwards.
CTTTACCTTCAGAGTTCGTTTTTCAGTGATAGGAAAAAAGGACCAAGGATCGCATTTTATACGAACGGAACATTACGGATCACACACATGCATCCACATAGAAACGACATCCCATAGAATATAATAACCTCAATTATTCACGTTGGCGTTAGTGGACTCGCTCGTCATTGTTCGTAGTTCAAAGTGTTCAAACCCTCAGTGGCTCTAGTATAAGTTTTTTCGAAACATTAACTAATTCGAACGCGTTTGCGTTTTGTCTCAAAGTGTATGAAAGTGGCATGAAAACGTGAACAGCGCCTCTGGTGGTCACTAGTGGAAACTAAAACCGCGAGTATAACATTTGTTGCTAACCGATGAACGCGCGTATTTCAAACTCGGTGATAACGTTTTCATACATTTTGAGACAAAACGCAAACGCGTTCGAATTAGTTAATGTTTCGAAAAAACTTATACTAGAGCTACTGATCCCTAGATAAGAGTGTAATGACTGGAAATAGATAGCCAACTTCACGCATATTGTGATCCCGACTGCTTTGATGGAACATCGCTGATTAAAAATGTTGATGGTTTGGTGCAACCCACGTTTGTTTTGTATTTCTCCCTTTCTGTTTTCTGGTAACCAGAGCATGCACTGTTATTTTATTTAGAACTCTCATTCTCAGTCATTTGAGTTTACAGAAAAACATATTTCATGTTACCTCTCATTCTCAGTCATTTGAGTTTACAGAAAAAACATATTTCATGTTACTCCTAAGGGTCGACAGACGGACACATTATTCTGATACAAACGTCTCAGTGATGTAGGCCGTGTTATTCACGCGGCCCTGTCGACTGTAAAATGGAAAAGAAATTGTATTCACGAATTCAAGAATATTTACATATAGTCTATAACACTATACATTATACACACACAATTGAGGTACATAGATTAGCCCCCTGTAATAACCATACCAAAGACAATTGTAACCTTGTCTTATGTACTCTGTTGGTGTCCCATGTAATGGATAAAATAAATAGTACGTATGTACACTGTAGTGAAATTCAAAGATGGATGGATAAACGAAGGCCTATGTCCAGCTGTGGGACGTATATTCATTATGAACTACGCAGAGTTTTAATTCATGTTGGTGGCGCTTGAGGAGACAAATTACATACTGTTTCAAACCAACTATGTACAAACCAGGCTAATTAAATGAAATCAATATTGTCACCCAACTTATGTATACACTAAAAATATCAAGTCCTATTTAAAATTAGCACAAAAGTTTTGATTAAAATAAATGCGAATAAACAAAAAATTGAAAAATTGCTGCGTATTTCCAATGCACTGTGTACACCCTGACATTTTCGTCCATAACTCCATATTACAAGTATTACAACCCTCGTATCTACTCTTTAATATGCAAACTCCGGCTTCTATAACGCCGGACAAACAGAATCTATAATCCGAGCACACAGAGCGCGGTTATAATCAGGTTTATGCTCATTTTGTTTCAAGAAGCGCTTGCTAAAGCTGTACTATTATAAAAGAACATTGCAGTAACGATGTATGTTGTCTGTATACGGTTACTGCATTTTGTTTTCGAGGCAGGGTCGTTTGTGTGGTGGTCTCTAATCTGGAGCATCCAGGATGCTTAACATAGTTTGGCGCATCCCAAAAGTAGACGCAAATATTTGCGAGAATATAGCCGTATAAAACATAATATGGGCTTCATTCTGGAATATTATTTTTACAAAATTAGATGAGTGTATCGGCGCTTGTTTGAACTCCGCGAGTCACGCGTAACCTAAGTGCACTAACGATTAATTTTACAAGCAATGCGTCTTGAATTGACAAAAGGGACGTGCCATAGCTTATTTCCATGGGGCTCTGACATTTTTAAGTTGAAATATACATCAATATCGCAATAGCGTGTCACATTTTCAGTTCGAAATGTTTCGATGTTTACATCAAAATACTATTTATTTAACACCCAAAGTTCTTCTGGATTTATCATAAAATCACGCCTTTTCTGGTGTAGCTTGAAGTGTAATTCAGTACAAAATGCACCACACCAAAGGGTAAATAGCTGTCCGCGACGCAGAATTAAATGTGCATTTCATAACTAACTTTCGAACTTTCTTTCAGGGATTTTGTGTAGTTCGCTTTAAATTCCATGTTTTCACGTAGAATGCGGAAAGTGCATTTATAATTACATGAAGAATTTTTATGTCAATATTAATTTTAGACAGTTGATGGCACCGAACTTTTTGTGACGCGGCTTTGATGTCACGAAATTTGCCATTTTTTCACTTGAAATAGCACTTTAGAGTACAAGGTACGCCTCTCGCCCCGGCCCTGGGCTAGTTTTATTAAAGTGTAATCCGCGCTTCCTAAGGTTCCCAAGGGGACCTAAATTTGTCATTTCTGCTGTCAACGAAGTTCGAAAGCCTGTGTTGCTCGAAGGCTGTCAACACGGTGAATCCTCAAATTTTATAAGGGGTAAAAAGTGGCTTCCGGTCCGGTTGAGTATAGCTCAGTGACTACCGCATGGTGTTACACAAGAAAAAGGTGTACAAGTTTAAGCATAGCAGGGGCCATAACCAAATACCACTAGGCGAGCCGTACGGTTGATTGCCACTGACGTTGTATAACGGAAACCTTACATTTCCCGTGCCCGGAGATTCCCGACGGCATATTTAATCCATCCTTCCTTTTTAAACCTTCCTCTTAAAAATGCAAGTAACGGTCGAGCTGGCTAAAGGAGTCCAGGAGAGCTTTTTAGCCACATAAAATTTGCGCGTCACGCTTGTTGGCAAAATGTTGAATGTTAAGTCCATTCTTTACAAAATATCCCTTAAAAGGAATCCGACGGAAGATGAAAGGTTGGACCATTAGCCATTAACGTTCCGGTTGATAAGAAACAATATTTTATGGTTACCTACCTAAGCAAAAATATAGGAGACAGCGAAACGCCGAAAGCATATGTCTTCATCATCATCATCATCATCATATCAGCCGAAAGACGTCCACTGCTGGACATAGGCCTCCCCCAAAGAGTGCCACAATGACCGGTCTTGCGCCACCCGCATTCAGCGGACTCCCGCGACCTTTACCAGGTCATCAGTCCACCTTGTGGGGGGTCTACCCACGCTGCGCCTTCCGGTCCGTGGTCGCCACTCAAGAACCTTTCGGCCCCAACGGCCATCGGTTCTACGTGCAATGTGCCCCGCCCACTGCCACTTAAGTTTAGCGATTCGAAAGGCTATATCGGTTACTTTGGTTCTGCTACGGATGGCCTCATTTCTGATGCGATAGCGCAGAGAAACTCCCAGCATATAGCCCTCTCCTTTGCCCTCTGAGTGACTTTGAGCCTTCTTATGAGGCCCATGGTGAGCGACCACGTTTCCGTACCATATCAGTCTTAAAGACCAATATATATTTGTGCCTTTCGCTGTCGAAACCCTCGGGCCCCGGAGCTCCATTAGTCGCATCCCAATTATTAGTCGAAGTTTCCGGGGACCGTAGGGCTGGCTCGTTCCTTGCAGAGAATTGGCATAGCCATCCAGCGGGGGAACGCAGCCAGCCTTATGGGTACCCTCCCCAGGGTTCCGATTTGGGGGATCTAATTTAGTTGATGTATGTATTGTATTGTTTTCCTTCTACTTGCTGTACACGATTTATTACGAACGTAAATGTGGCACCTTTAAGGCCGTGTATTACCACATTTGAGTTTTTAATAACCATCTGAGACATAGAATAAAGTGTCTTAAAATCTAAAAAAAATATATGTGTTACATAAGGATCTTGTCTAGTCAAAATCGCAGTCAGTTACATGACCTGATGAATTTCACTCGATAGAAAAAAATCGCGAAGTTACCCCTTTTTGGAATGTATTTTCAATACTACGGCTATATTACTGATATTTAACGTTTTATTTTTGTACTCAATTAAAGATCGTAAATAGTTATAGACAAATTCGCAGGGTTTGCTTTGATAGAATGATTGGCTTAATGACTATAGCTAAAAATTTACAAAACTGCGCGCAGAGCTTGCGTAGAGAGCGGGATGGTTAATTATAAACTCACGCGTGTTAGAGCGGGACATTTGCGTTGGGGATACCTCCCCTTAATGAATGTTCTTGGACAGACGAGGTTTTCGACAGCTCAACACGTGTTTATAAACATCATATTGTAAAATTATTGTTGATATTAATTGTCACCAGACCAAGGCAAGGAGGGAGTTTAAAACAATAAAACATATCCAAATAAAACAGTCATCATTTTAAATTCTCTGCAGTAGACAATAAAGTTGATATTGCAACGCAGGTCTAAAGGATATTTTTCGCTTCGGTTAAAAAGTATTTACTATATTACGCACGACTACGGGCGTTATTTTGGCAGCGTGTTACAATCGTGTGCATTTCGAAAGGACGTAAGCATCTTCGTAACAAATTGAAAGTTTTGTCCTTTTATGTAGAGGTGGGTGATAAATAACTTCACGATGAAAAAATCACGGTGATCCGCCGTTAAAAAGTAACAGTGTGACTTGTCAGGAAAGTAACAACGTTACAAAATAACGTTGTTACTTAGCGACGACATCACTGGAACAGTGTGTAAGCGACGCGTCGCGTCGTGCCTCGTGACCGCTGTTACTAACTGTGACTGTGACTGCGGTGCGCTGTCACAGAGTAACATCAGTTGTTACAAAAATATCAGTAACTGCCGGGAACGATCGACACGCAAATGTCGTGACACGAAATAACCGAAGTGACAAAGTCACGGTGATTTTTCAATGTGATTTTTTTGGAACGGTGATGATGCATAAAAGTAGACATGGGGAAAAGCGTTACTTTTCACGCTTTTCCCCATGTCTACTTTTATGCAACGGCTTCACAGATGCCTAATTTATGTTTTCCTTTCACACGCGTCGGGATAATGTATCGGTTGGGTGATGCATCGACCGCGTGTGACGAGGCTTTAGGGTGAGTGATCCAACCACATTATTTAGTTGACATTGGACATGGTGCTGGCAGATATTCGCCACATTTACTCAGTCACAAAATTCCCTGCTGCCAATTGAGACTGAGCACAGACGCACGGTTTCCTGATCAGGGAGTCAAGATACGGAAACCTGAATGCACTCCTTTCTTATAAATATTCAACAAGATGCACACGCTCGGAAATTTTCACAACGAAAAAACAAGGGTCACGGTTAGGGTTGCCAAGCGTCCCGCTTCAGGCGGGACGTCCCGTTTCCAGCACCCTACAGGATGCATCCCGCAAGGGATGCGTGCGGGACGCCGATTGTCCCGTTTTCAGGCCTCGGCAGAATTATAAGAACTGGAGCGAACATTTTGTTTCATTTCAGCAAAGGCAAATTCGATAAATGAAAATAAGTAATTTGTATCCCGCTCCCGGAGGACCGTAGGTACTCGTATAGTATAATTTTAGCTCCGAAATCGTCGAGAAAGAAGGTATATAGCGCGGGAATAAATAATGTATCGTACATCACAGTAGACATCAGGGATTGGTCGCTTTTATACTTATGCTTTTATGACCATAGAGTGCGCGAGTCCCGCATTGTTTAGCGAAGTCCCGCAATTCTATTACAAATGTCCCGCAAATCGGAGCACATAAGTTGGCAACCCTAGTCACGGTATTCGGAATCAGACTTTCTGATCAGAAAACCAATGTCTGCGCCCAGCCAAGTGAGACAAAGACATAAGGCACTGGTCCCATCGCCGGCGAGTAGCGAGTACTCTCATAGTAATTCTACTCGCTTGAGCGACAAAACGAGTAGAAGTGAGAGCGAAATGTTGTGAGCGAGTTATCTCACGTATACAATTACGAGTATGCTAGTCGTGCAGCATGCTGATTCGACATTGCAATAACCTACTCAAAACTAAATTTATAACCTCGAAAACTAGCATCATTTTAATGATGTTTGTCTTACCTCGTACGTTCAACAGTTATTAAGGCGATATATTGATTGAAAGAGACGCGCGTATGTTTTTCGTTCACGACAAAACGGGATGCAACCCTCTCCGGGAATGGCTTTTTTTAGACAAATCTCAATAAATATCTGACTGTGTGCAGAATTATTAAATTTCCTCTTGTCAGTACCTAGATGAGGTAAAATACCATCATATTAACTTAATCGTGTCTTTTAATAATGCGTTGTTTTAGTAGGCTGAGTAAAAAAAGGAAAATATAGACTCAATTTCTTTTCTATCGAGAAAATTTTAAGCAATTATGTTTCGGCTATTGTCAGCACCACAATAGGGATGACGACACTATAAAAGAAACTCAATAAATCCAAATTTTCTACATAAAGGCTCAAATTCTCAATCAAATGGCGAAAAAAAGTAATTCAAACAAATAAATAATTACGTAATTATAAGTCTTCAAAGTTTTAAGAGTGGGTATGTTCTGTCCCTTTTCCGCAAAACGCACCTTTGTATTGAACGATCGTCATTTACTATGGCGCTACTTAAACGTGACGTCACGGCTAGGTAGCACTTTCTCTCTCTAACTACGAACATTCTAACCGTTGTAACTTCGTTATTTTTTGAGATATTTGAATAGGATTTTCACTATTTGGCATAGTTTTATGTCTTCTTTCTATTGAAGTAATAAAAATTTTCGAGTCGACATCCCTATTATATGTAATGAAAATCAGTCACTATTGTTTCCTCGTCTGGACAGAACAGCGTTTCAAAGTTTCTAAATTTCTCAGTGTAGCGCTTTAATATCCGAACCCACTGCTTGATAAATCAATCAAACCCGTAACATTCCCAAGTTAGTAGATGGAACTACGTAGCACTTCGCAGTCGGTTAACAATGTATGTCGCCCCTGGCGTTTGCAAACCGTCCCGAATCCGGTCCCGGCGGGTATTCAGCTCCGGTTGAATTATACAAGCCTTCAGCAATGGAGTAAGTATGGGTTGTGATGTCAGTATTTTCTGTTGTTTGTATCGAACCCGTGCTCTTCTGTAATTGTACAATTAGAAAAAGTAAACAAAAAGTACGAAAAATAAAACATGATATTAGAAAAACCTATACTACAAACTACGGAACGATCAGTCAGAAAATTTTTACTTACCGACAAACAAGATCATATAAATCATATTATAAAAAATACGAGGAAGAAGGACTAAAGATTTTAACAAGGATTCTAGTTTAATATAATCCTGTTTTTCAGTCGGTCGAACATTGTTAGCCTGTATAGCTCGAATACCAAGAATCTACTAGCATTATATAGAGGTTTCCATCCATAACGAAGACGGCGGTATTTCACAACGCTTCATCCTACCTCATCTCGGGAGAACCAGTGTAAGAAAACCTTCCGATTACGGGTTGTTATTGACGCATCAAGTTATACTAAACTAGCGGGGTGAGCAGCGAGATTGTGAATAGCATAGCGCTTCAAAGAAAGAGTATAAAGTTCACATTTCTTGTCTAAGGCCCCCGGGCTCGTAGTGATCCGTGCATTGTTAAATGCCCTAGGGGGGTAAATATTATGAAAGTAAATAGCTTCGCCTTCGTTATCAAGACTGCTGCATTATTACTTAGCTCATCGAGATTGCGTGCTTGTACACTAATGAGGATAATGTTTTTTTTTTTTTTTTTTATTTATTCAAAAAATATATATATCACATTACAGAGAGTCCAATTCGTGACATACAAATATAAAATATTTACAATATACAACACACAGAAACAGAGTAAGAATTAAATACACAGAGAACGTAAAAAGCAATGATGGTGTAGACACATACATTTTTTACGTTGCTCGCCTTGATTTGTAACCGAAACTCCCACCACACCACAGGGGGATGTATCAACAAACACTCTACTGGACGGCAATTAAATAATTATGAATTCTAAAATGTTGCATGTTTGAAACATTCAAATGTTTTTTTGTTTGATAATGAGCTTACCTGGAGACCTTCAGTCTAACCGAATTAATGACATAATCTCATTTGTGAACCACCGCTACTATATGTTTTCAGTTTTGGCTAATTTAAAGCAATGTGGTTAGACATACAGATTTTTTTTTCGTACAACTGTTGGAAGAACTCATTTATTTCACAGTTCTTATTTACGTGTCTTATTATTCCATCAGAATTACTAATTAATGTTGATTTGCGAAATAAACTGTTTTACCAAAGAGTATGGTTCCATTCCGTAACCGCCAGAGACGCTGTACTTTTGTCCATACTAAATCGTTTACGCAGTTGCTAGCGAGTACGGTAATGCAAACATTTCAAACTCAAGGTAAGGGTACAGGAGTCTTTATCGCCTGTCATGTTGAAATACATGTACCGTACAGGACAGTATCCCAAACCTACGATCCACCACGAAATAACGACTATTCTACAACAGCACAAAAAAACGAAAGTAACAAATTGGCTGCACTCAGGGCATATTCCGCTTCCGCGAGGTTCATTATAAGATACGCCAACGGAATAGCTGTGATACATTTTATATTTTCACCGCAAAATATTAAAATGCAGTCTTTAGGAATGTTCGGAATCTATTTGGTTCACAGCTTTTATGGCATTGCAGGTTAATATTAACTCTTCGAACATTCGTTAAGACGGAAACATTGATAATATACACTTTTTCCCTTCTTCATATATTTTTACGTTTCCAAAAGCGATTCATAGCTCATTATGTAATGATGTTTACTTACCAAAATGTCTTGGAATCCATAATTATAATTAAGCATACATGAATATGTATAATCGAACTATTATGATTAAATGAAGCTGCGCCGTATACTCGTATTAATATTTGATAGCCTGCCAAATTGGAAGGCTATAAACACCCCTATATCGTACACTTACGAGGGCGGATAGAGGCTGTTCTCTTATTCGCCTTTGCTAATGACTTACGAGTATATGACTCCATTTTGTGATAATGGTGATAGTGATATCGAACCTCTTCACTAATTAAAGCGGACTTAATGATCAATAACATCAAATGGTATATGTTCACGCAATATTAACATTTTATGACATTAATTATCGAGATAAATAACAACAAGGTCAAAGCAAATTAACCTTTAAACCATTAATTGTTAAGAAAGTATCTCTGATAAGCTCGCAGAATTATTGTTAGAGAAAAATAAACGCATTTGTATTTGTTAGTTGTTACCATAGTAGTTTTGAAGTATGAAGTAGGTAATATGTGTAAGTATATAACAAATACATATGTGTGTATGTTGATTTTTGTGGATTTTTAGTTTGCCACCCATTATAATTCATTTCTCGCTATATTTCCGCTACCCAAAGGTTGTCTGGAAGAGATCGCTCTTTAGCGATAAGACCGCCTGTTGTTTACCTCTAGGTTTAAATATACATACTCTGTAATAGTTCTATTTATTGAGGTGTGCAATAAAGAGTATTTGTATTGTATTGTATTGTAAATAAAACTTTTTAGTACTTACAGTACTTTCATCTCACGAGCGCGGGTGAGCCATGGTTGTTGTGTTAAGCTATTCATGCACATTATAAACGTGTGCGTTAGCGTATGAAGTATGAGTTCACGTTATCTATGTGTTCGTATGTGTCACAACTACAACAATGGCCAACCCGCGCTCGTGTGATAAAGGTGGAACAGGTGTTTCTATTTAGCCCAATATAGTTGACGGTTAGAGAATGCCTTCTAAATGGAATAAAGTAAGCCATTTGTATATTTTTTAATGAATTGTGCAATTAAGTTACCGGTTTTTCATAAAACTGAGCTATTTATTTAGAAGGAATTCTTATCCTTTCCAAGTAGCTTGGAGACGCACGTATCAATCAGCTGTCATTCTGTGAAATATAAATTCTTAAAACGTCATACATCTCATAAATTGGACAAGGATAATAATTAATAAATCATAGAAAGATTTAAACTGGACACAAGACCAAGATGTCCAAACCCGGCAACTCCACGCCTGCAATCGCCACTGTTCTTACCTTATCTTATCTGGATGAGGGCCCTTGCGGATGCACTTCGACCCAATGGGATCTTTTGTGCAATTGCCCCCTTCTTTATACCTACTCCAAGCTGTTCTCCAATCTCTCCATGAACCGGATGATGGAGTTCAGCGGGAGTACACTGAATTCCTTTGATTCTGGGTAACCATTGCCAAAGTCGTTCATTCTTTGCCTGCTCAATTTTATAGTGATTGCCGACTCACGATTATCTACACAACAAAGTTGTCCTAACCCGGCAAGAACATTGATCAGATAAGACTCGGTGCCGATTACGCTTAATGCTTGTGTACGATTGGTTTACACTTTTTACAAGAGTTGACTCTGATCGCTGTCTCCTTTGGCAATATTTAAATACAAATTTAGAAATAAAGGAAAAACTGAAAAACTTAAGCACCGAGCAGGATTCGAACCTGTGACCTCCCGGCACTCGCGGCCAATCGCTCTAGCCAACTGAGCTATTAGGTGCGATTACTAGCCGACTTGAAATTCGTCAATCCTTCCTTCATTTATACAACGCCTTAAGGGAGGCCGTACAGCGACATCTAACAGAAGACTCAATTTAAAAAAAAAATCCTTTATTTCTAAATTTGTAGTTCGCGTTAGCAGCGTTACTGCTTAATACAAAATTAATATTTATATGTGTTTTGTGTTTATTTAAATTGTATTGTATTTGTAAGTTGACATATTGTAACAATTATTCATATTTAAATAGACGAAAGTGACAAAAAAAGCAGTGTTAATCGCTAAATACCCCAGCCCTTACGAAGTCGGTCGCAAATATTTTGCACTGACCCCGTGGAACTGGAATAGACATTTTAAACCTTAATTTATTGCAAATTGTTTTCTCTGGGGAATAAATTTGGCATACTTAACAGCCGCATGGTATATTTTGTAAGTGGGAACTCGTCGTTCCAAGTTTTAATGAAGTGTCGCCTCGCGAGGGCTGTTCGCGGGTCCATAGTACATACTTAAAATTTTGAATGTGCAATCGTTTCTTATCTTGTCAAAATGCTAGTGAAGTGCCCTTGCAGATGCACTTCGATAAAATGGGATCTTTTGCAATTGACCCTTCCTTTATAACTACTCTTTTCCCTTTCTCCTTTTCCCGCGAAAAGGAGAAAGGGAAGACAGAGAAAAAGATGGGAAGATGAGATAAGAGAAATGGCTGGACCAATGTGGAGAAGGAAAGCCATGGACAGAAATGAATGGAAAATTCTAGGGGAGGCCTTTGCCAAGGGGCAGACTGACACGAATGAAAACATCCCGGATGTCAGAAATACTAACATAAGTAAACACAATATAGTTAAGTTTTATTGTTTATTGTAAATTAATATTCAGTAATAAAGGCTTATTTAATTTTATTTTTTATTTATTATACCTACCTGGAGCGCAGCATTTTAGGTGTTAAGAGGATAGATCGCATCCGCAACACCACGCTGCGCTCTAAAACACGCATAGCTGATGTAGGCGCAAAGACTGCTAGGCTCAAATGGGACTGGGCGGGCCACGTCTGTCGCATGCACCCGGATCGGTGGGCTAATATAGCCACCAAATGGATGCCACAACAGCGACGCAAACGGGGCCGGCCTAGACGGAGATGGCGGGGTGACTTAGATGCCTTCCTCGCCAACTGGCCGGACGAAGCACAGACACGGGAGACGTGGAATTCATGGGGAGAGGCCTTTGCCCAGCAGTGGGACACCCCTATAGGCTAGATAAAAAAAAACCTACTCTTGCTTCTCTTCAACATTTCTACAAACCGCCGATTCGCGGTGTATTTATAGTCATTAATCCGCGGATGAACTCAGCTGAACTATATTCTGAATTCCTTTGGCTCTGGGTAGCCATTACCAAAGTAATTCATTCTTTGTTTGACAAGGGGCAATGAACATACGATACAAGTAAGGTTTTTTATTCGTCTAAGCATGCTGTATTAAGAAAAATGAGCTCTTTGTATGACATGGTATCCCTGCTTCTCGCCTTGCGTTTAAACGCTCAGATTTAAAAAAAAATTAGAATGGGTTTTCTCTTGGTCAGCATCTAACCGAGTGTAAAGACGAGACCAAAGATGGACCGAGCTCTCAGGCCTATCCTAGTGTAGGTGAAGACACCGTGAACAAACTTGTTGTGATATTGAGCTCCTCTAAAGATAAATTCGTTTGTGCGGCGCTCAGTCCAAGATATCCACGGTATTTTGCGATCCTTTCCATCGCCTGTATCTGTCTAGGTATGCTATCTCCGATGACGTGTCGGATGACAATGGAGATGGGAACGTGCTTCGCTAAGTCTGCGCTCAACTTGCCACTCACCCGCAAGCCGCGCCGCACCCGCAGGCGCCCGTTTGTTCACGATGACGTATTAATACCGGGTGATTGAGAAAGTCAAAGCGTTCGTCTGTTTTCTTATCATAGCTGAACACTGCTCTTATGGGGCGGTAAGAATTTGAAATGGAATTTTTAAACATTTTTCTTTGACTCATAAAGTTACTACTGTTATATGCCAAAAACGCCTTTAATTTTTACTTAACGCTTCAATCAAGACCAGCTATCAGATTGCGTATTACGACCGTTTAATCTAAGTGAGAGGCGATTTAAAAATTTCATCAGAGCACCAGCGAAGAATTTTTCCCGAATTAAACTTGAAGATGGGCAAACAACGCCGTTCCGCGGATTAATCGGTGCGATCAAACAATTGAAAGATAAATTAAGTTGAGGAATAGGTAGGTAAGTTTCAACAGCGAACATAATTTCGTGATCGGTGTTAAATTATATCCTGTGAGGCTCATGGTGGAGAGGATAGAGAACTGGAATGCGTTCTTCCGATACTTACATCCAGCCGAATATTCAGTTTAGCTTATGCTGTAGCTCTAGTATAAGTTTTTTTTAAACATTAACTAATTCGAACGCGTTTGCGCTTTGGCTCAAAATGTATGAAAACGCTCTCACCGAGTTTGAAATACGCGCGTTCATCGGTTAGCAACAAATGTTATACTCGCTGTTTTAGTTTTCACTAGTGACCACCAGAGGCGCTGTTCACGTTTTCATACCACTTTCATACGTTTTGAGACAAAACGCAAACGCGTTCGAATTAGTTAATGTTTCGAAAAAACTTATACTAGAGCTACTGAAAGAATATTCGACTTAATCATTTGCTTAACCGTTCGCTTCATTAGAATGGACAGCAAAGTAGGTAAGTTAAATAAAAGTAGGTAATAATCCGTTCAAGAATAATGAATTAATAGAAATGTTTGTTGGTTTTCCATGTATGTAAAATAATAGGTTTTATGTCAACGATTTTATGTCGTAACTCGGTAAAAAACGCCTTTTCGATAGCGGCATTGCTACTATTGTATTGTAATTAACTCTCAATATAGTTTTTGAAACAATATCTCTCTAGAAATCATCCTTGCTCAAAAATAATAATGATATAATATTAGTAGTTTATACAACTGGTACATAATGAGGGTCATTAAAACACGAGTGTGTTTTATGAAACGAGCCGAAGGCGAGTTCCATAATAAGGTCACACGAGTGTTTTAATGCCTAATTATGTACAGTTGCATACATTACTTTATCTACACACATATTATAATTACTCTAAGATGGGTTCAGAAACCGTAGTAAATAAATACAATAATTGTGTTAATACAACCTTTTTTGCACGGTTGCGGAAATATCGAAATCAGAACTGGCAACAGATACCTGAATGTTATTTTAAAAAGTAAAGAGTCCTTATTCTGATGTGATCATGTCGTTCTAGCTCAAATTTCGTGCGATATATACTAAAAAAACATCGAGCTGACATTTCGCATCGACTGAATTTGAATTTTCAGTGATACTAGAATAGGGACATGTCAACTTTGACATTTAAATTTTGACAGTTTTGTTTGACGTAGGTAATATTTTAACATCATATATAAGATTAAAATGAAATATTTTATTACTGCTGTAGCCTTAGCCACAGATAAGAAAATTGCCATAAATTCATTGAATGTTGAAATGAGAGTCATTTTCTACGGTTTCCGAACGCATATTAGAGGATTTATGATATGTGTGTAGATAAAACATTTTTTACTTCATATAAGTAACCTAAGAAATAAGTATATGGCTAAAATCTGTCGAGTTATGCGGGCCCCACGTACGTAAATCAATACGAAATACCCTATGACAAGCAAAATCACGCACGCTTGTGACAGGCAAACATCTCCATTTGTTACTGTAATCCACCCGAGCAAACACCGTGACAGCCTGTCACGGCGACATGGATGCAGGACGCTATTGTGCCGTTAAAAGCTTTTATATTAGCGAATTATACATATGTAGAATCCTTTATGAAGGAAAAGAAAAGCTCCGTTAAGGGGAGGTATCCCCAACGCAAATGTCCCGTTCTAACACGCGTGAGTTTACAATTGACCATCCCGCTCTCTACGCAAGCTCTGCGCGCAGTTTTGTAAATATTTAGCTTTAGTCATTAAGCCAATCATTTTATCAAAGCAAACCCTGCGAATTTGTCTATAACTATTTACGATCTTTAATTGAGTACAAAAATTAAATGTCAAATATCAGTAATATAGCCGTAGTATTGAAAAAACATTCCAAAAAGGGGTAACTTCGCGATTTTTTTCTATCGAGTGAAATTCATCAGGTCATGTAACTGACTGCGATTTTGACTAGACAATATCCTTATGTAACACATATATTTTTTTTAGATTTTAAGACACTATATTCTATGTCTCAGATGGTTTTTAAAAACTCAAAAGTGGTAATACACGGCCTTAAGGCGCAGGGGTGGGCAAGGCGTTTTCCATACAAAATCTGTGCACGTTTTATTCGTAGGTTTTGGCACTAAAGAATATAATTTTTTTTTGGTTTGTGAAAGTGATGTGGAAATTTTCAAATATTTCAAAAAAATAAAAAATGAAAAAAAAATAAAAGGAATGTCAATAAAAAAAAATCCATCAGGAAATAGCTATCAGAAAAATAAGCATACGTACCAAAATCATAACTTTAAATGCAAAAAAAATCCTGCACAAAGTTTGTATGGAGAGAGCTTGCCCTACCCCTCCTCTTAATAAATAAGGCGGGTGTAGTATCTGCGTACAACGGGTCGCTCTCTCCTTGTAGATACTGTGTTTAGCATAGCAACTTACGCACCTATGAAATAAATAGTATAACTTCAGTGGCTTTATTTCCAGCTATAATATTGGCGACGAGGATGGGATTAAAAAGAAACGGTTTTAAGCATTACTAACATTAATGAGGAGGGAACAGTCGAGAGCTGTACGTTTGATTGGCCCTTTTTGTACGAGGATTTAAAAAAAAAAACCTTAGGTAACTGTAATTCTTTTTCAAGAGGAAGCATCCACTATTTAGAGTAGTGAAGTGATTGAAAGATTCGTTTCCAATACCATGAGGATTAAGTACCCACGGTAGCTTAATTGGTTAAGAGCAATGGACAGATTCAAGAGGTGGCTGAGTTAAGATCCCACATATTAAAAAAAATATGTGTGGACAACCCTAGGTACATACTCGTAAATCGACCTAGCCCTACTCAGGAAAGCTTGTACTATGGGTAGGAACTAAGCGACGATATACATATATACTTACATATAGATAAATACATACTTAAACACATAGAAAACATCCCAAGACTCAGAAACAAATATATTCGTGTTCATCACACAAATAAATGCCTTGACCGGGATTCCAACTCGGGACCTTCAGTTTCGTAGGCAGGGCCACTACTAACTAAATTCAAAGCGGTTGTCAAAAAACAATTCATAAAAAAAATCACATAGATTGAAAATTACAAAACCTTTGTTCGATATTTTCAATAACCCAATCGTGAATCACTTCCGTGATTAACCCGTTCATTTCCCGATTCCATCCACTGTCGAATTAAAATTACATTACTGATTAAAACTGCACGTAATAATAAACACGGTAATTCATTATCTAGTGAAACAATCCAGCGACCTAGTTTGTCATTACTGTCATTAGCGTATTAAATTTGGTAGGTATTCAATTACACTCAAGAGCAAAAATAACGGGTACATTTTTTATGGAAGTTCAATACAAAGTGTATGCATTATTTTTGCTCGTGAGTGTATTAAATTGGTATAATTCTCTTATTTGCACCAATCACATTATTTTGTTAAATATTTATGTGGTAAAGCACATGTCTACATGGGTCTTCGTGCGAGATTTCGGTATTTTTTTCGTTGTATTTGATCTCTGTCTTAAATAGTTTATTGAATTTGTACTGTTCTATCAACAAACCCTTTATTAAGGCGCAGTGAGTCAACGAACAGTGTTTTTGAAGGATCGTAACGCGTTTGTAGATGATAATATGGTTTTCAAAAAATTATGATTATGGAACTTTCGCTCGACAGAAAAAAATCCAGAAACACAATAGACGCAATAATATAATGATTACGTTGTCAGTGCAGTAAAATTAAAGGCGCCTGTTTTCAAACTTCGGTTTGTGAACACTCACTCCGACCGCTCTCGCTTAAAAATCCATTTCTCGTTTACGATTTGCAAAAAATACACCACGACAGTAACAGCAGGGGTCACTCAATGTTTACGATTACAGCAAATAGCTATTGCAATTGTGTATTCGCCAATGCTGTTTGTATAGATAGATAGATAGATAAACACTTTATTCATTCCCACAATTTACATGGCATGAAATGACGAAAAGAAACATGCAACTTAAGGACTAACATAATTATTAGTCACAGACAATATTAACAAAAGGGATACAATATAGCCATGTGTTGTGGCAGAGAATGGGCGCTGGCTCAGCATAATTGATGCGGCAGGAGGCCACATCGCTGATATTCTGCCAGGACCCTACAAAAAATAATTAAAACACGACCAGTGCAACGCTGTGTGTAGTGTGTGTGTGTGTGTGAGTGTGTGTGTGTGTGTGTACGCGTGCGCGTGTGCGTGCGTGTGCATGTGCGTGTGCGTGTGCGTGACCAGTGCAACGCTGTGTGCATGTGCGTGTGTGTGTGTGTGTGTGTGTGTGTGTGTGTGTGTGTGTGTGTGTGTGTGTGTGTGTGTGTGTGTGTGTGTGAGTGTGTATGTGTGTGTGTGTGTGTGTGTGTGTGTGTGTGTGTGTGTGTGTGTGTGTGTGTGTGTGTGTGTGTGTGTGTGTGTGTGTGTGTGTGTGTGAGTATGATTGTGGGTGTGTGAGTATGTGTGTGTGCATTTTATATTGTGATCAAAATAACAAGAGTGTGCGGTAATGTTAGTTGTCTAAAAAGCCTGTTTTGTTTCCATTCATGAAAGATTGTATTATAAGATACATTGTATTCTGTCTGTATTCTATCACAAATCTGCATTTGTCTATCACAAATCTGCATTAGATGTGTGTACAACTGATCGGGACCCGCATTCACCTCACTCGTGTCTCTTTTGTTAGTAAGTATTATAGTAGTTTATGCAACTTTTACATAATGAGTGGCATTAAAACACGAGTGTGATCTTATGAAACGAGCCATAGTGTAAGTTCAAGATCACACGAGTGTACATTGTATGATAAAAAACTGGTATTTACGGATGGTTTTTAAACACACTAAAGAGGATTTACAACATGGAGTACAATCTAGATAAATGTAATTTTCACGTCTCTTGCTCGTAAAGTTTAATTTTATGCTTCGTAGACAGTGCCTAAAATACAGTTTTATGCTCTAGAGCATAAAGTAAAATCTTCGTCGAAGAACTCGAAGACCAAGGCAATCGGTCGAACAGCCACACGATCAACCCCGTGCGCTGCGCCCGCAGCCTGCCAGTGCGCGCGCGGTAGCCCGCGCGAACATCGAACGAGGTTAACGACCTCACGAGTGTAAATTTATGTGATGACATAACCTTAATTAAATTATTTGTTAATTTCCTCGCAACTGACGTGAAAAGTAGAGTGAATAACTCGTCCATAAACCCCATTTTACACTCGATTTTATATCCACCCTCGCTCGCAAGCAAGCTCGAATGGATAAACGTCTTGTGTAAAATGGTGCATTTTATGCACTTGTTGTACAATCTACTATTTTAATCCCATTCTAAAAACAATGCAGCGACCGTGACTACGTCCCGTTGCAATAATAATGAGCCGTTGAACTTGACTGCCCGGGTTGGGATGCTGATGCAGTATTCATCGAGGGAAACTTCAGTCATTGGGGACAGATCTACTATTAGCTTTTGTACTGAATAATCAGTATTGTGTACAGAATGTAAATAATTTCCAAAGGCGAGCGCTCGTGGCCCAGCGGCGCTTGCGTGCCGCAAGCGTTATTCAAAGTTAAGCAACGTGGGCCGCGGTCAGGTCTTGGATGGGTGACCGCTTTGAGTGGTTACTAACTGAGCGCTCCCGTGCTTTGGAAGGCACGTTAAGCCGTTGATCCCGGTTGCTGTCTATGGCAGCAGTCGTTAAGCCAAGTTGGAGGCCTTCGGGCGGCTTGAGAACTTCTAACAGTCAAGTTGCCCACTCACTTGACAAAGCCTAATCCCAATAAGGTCTAGTTTCCCCTCGGGGTTGGAAGGTCAGATGGCAGTCGCTTTCGTAAAAACTAGTGCCTACGCCAAATCTTGGGATTAGGTAGCGGACCCCAGGCATCCTTCAGGATGCAACTGTACTGGGATAACGCTAGGAGGATGGAGGATGGATTTAACAGTAGTTTTTAGGCGAAGCAAAACATCGTGAGGAAACCGGTCTAAGCCCAACAAGGTCTAGTTTTCCCTTCGTGTTGGAAGGTCAGATGGCAGTCGCTTTCGTAAAACTAGTTCCCACGAAAAATCTTCGGATTATGTGTAAAAGCCGACACTAGGTTCTTGTTTACTACGGAACCCTAAAAACAAAAAGTAACGTTACGCCTTAATTTATTCACGCCTCCTAAGTATTACCCGTATTGTGTTTGCTATCCTGACCGCCACATAATCACGTAATCCTAAAATAACACATTAATGTTCGTTTATCCTAAGCCCTCATACTCGTATATTCTCCGTTCTATATTTAGCAGTAGTTGTCTGAATAAATCCTTTAGAATTAACCCGCAGCCCCTACTACTTATATGGACTTAATTCTTCAATCTAACATTGTAAGAACAGTCAGCTGCAGAGAAACGTGACCCCCCGTGCATACAAACTTCTATGCAGAGGGGGGGGTACCTTTTATACGTTTCGATAATGTTAGTTTTTTTTACATGTCTTTGGGGGCACGGTAAATAATGCGGTAATGATTATCTATAAAGTTAGGAATATTTAGCTGCGGCTTTCGGAAATACGGAAATATTAAAATTTTTGCCAAAAACTTCTTAAGGCGAGGCCAGTTCATGAATCGACGAAAATATTAAAGTTCGAGGTTAGAGTGTGAAGTATTAATGTAGAATTACGAGTACACTACATAAAAATTACTGTAGATTGAAAAAGAAAGAAAGTAACAAAATAACCGAACAAAATATTGAAAAATGCTTTGGTAACTCTGTGAAAAAATCCTAAATAACTATCATCGTAAAAATAAACTTTCATGCTGATTATTTCGTAATTGTCAACGGCAGTGATATGTTTTTTTTTACAAAATGGCTAGCTTTTTTATTGTTCTAACCAAATAAACGGATAGATTTTTGATAAACGATCCAGTGTTCCAAAAATCTATCAAAATGTACCTACTAAATATTCAAGAAAACTACGCGCAGAGTTCCGTAGAGAGCGGGATGGTTAAAGGCTTGGTC
Organism: Cenopis cana; assembly: GCA_951800055.1. Classification (NCBI taxonomy): domain Eukaryota; kingdom Metazoa; phylum Arthropoda; class Insecta; order Lepidoptera; family Tortricidae; genus Cenopis; species Cenopis cana. The sequence continues at coordinate 2,274,286 of OX637483.1, read as the reverse complement.
ACACCGCTTGCGCGACGCAAGCGGGACGCTGCGCTGCGCGCCAAAATGTATGAAACCGTCCCGCTCGCGTCGCGCAACCTGTGTGACGTCGCTAACCTGTTAGCATACGTTCCGGCGCGCAGCGCGAGCGTCGCGCGGACGTCGCGCAACGCAGTGTGGCCAAGCCTTAATTGTAATCTCATGCGTGTTAGAGCGGGACGTTTGCAGTGGGGCTGCCTTGCCGTGCCTGGACATAGAAGAAGAAGAAGAAGAAGAAGAAACATTTATTTGCTGCACAAAAGACACACAGATACAAAAAATAATAGACGTACAAAACTCAGAACATATAAAATAATGTGTGTCTTCGCGGCAGCAAATCGGTTGCTGTCTCAGCATTATGCTGAGGTGTTAAACACCTGCAGCGCTGGTTTTCAGACAGCACCGTACGTGACCCACGGAACGCAATACAACATAATATACAATACAAAGAGATAAATATCATTTAAAAAAGGCAAAACAGGGCAAAGTAGTATGAGACATGAACAATTTACAAATTATTAACTCAACCTCAGGCTAAAATGAATAAAAAGTAATAATAAAAAAACAGCTACAGTACAATAATGTAGACAGACATTAACAATATATAAAAGAGAAAAGAGACATAGGTAGTTGGGATATTTTAGGTGCTGGATGGGTTAGGGATGGGATCTTTGGAGCGTCAACAAATAGCCCTTAAGCTTGCGCTTAAAGGTATACCTGCTAGAAGCTCCTTGGATAGGTGGAGGGAGATCATTCCAGCACTTGGACGCCGCAAATCTGAAACTACCTCGAAACGCCGCGGTCCGATGCTTAGGCATCAGAATCATTGCCTTACACCTGCGCACACTCTTGGGCCATACAAGTCTACTCAGCAAATATTCCGGGACCCCAGACTGTACTATTCCAAAAAGAAGAGTGGCGAGGTGCAGGCGTCTGCGTGCAGGCATGTTCAGCAGACCAGCGGCGTTCAAGTAGGGAGTGATGTGGGAACGGGGAGGAACTCGGAAGCAGAAACGAGTGCATGCGTTTTGCACTCGTTGTATAAGCTTTTTTGTACGCCCAGTAATGCAGCCACCATACACAATATCACAATAGTTTAATCTAGACAATATCAGCGATTCACAAAGGTTGATACGCAAATCCACACTTAAGTAATCGCGAATATTGTAAAGAACTTTAAGGCGGTAGAAGCAGTTACTCACAACTTTAAGTATGTGGTTTTCGAAGCGCAGCTTGCCATCCATGAGGAGGCCAAGGTTGTTTGCTTCTACCACCCTCTCTATTGGCTTGCCCATGATGGCAACATTCCTGGCAGTGAAAGCGTCGAGGTTATTGACAGTATTACGGATTTGATGCTCTGAACCAAACACTATATATTTCGACTTGTCCGGATTAAGAACAAGGCTGTTCTTTTCCGACCAAGCAGAAATACGATCAAGGTCCTCGTTTAGAGTTTTGACCGCAGCAGACACTTCCGATGGTAAGCTGGAGACGTAAAGCTGGAGGTCGTCAGCGTAAACATGGTATTTGCTGCCCCGTATATTGTGAATGATGTCAGCACTATACAATATGAAAAGCAGGGGGCCTAATATTGAACCCTGCGGTACACCTCTCAACACAGGACAAAGAGCAGACCGCAAAATAACACCATCCATCCTACGCAACGCAACCGTCTGCGTACGGCCGGAGAGATAACTTTGAAACCACTTCACGGCAGCAACATCAAATCCGTAATATGACATCTTCGATAATAACAAGGGGACGCTAATGCAGTCGAACGAGCTGTGTGCCGCCAGCGCTCCTGACGATGCGCTGTATTTACAGTGAGAACCTGTATAAGTCTCTAGCCCTCAATACAACGGATCCTCAACTCAATAAAGGCTCGGCAACGCACTTGTGATTCTTCTGGAGTCGCGGGCGTTCATAGGCTGCAGTGTCTGCTTACCATCAGGCAGGTCGTAACTTTGTTTGCCACCGTGGTTAAAACAAAGAATGTCCCAGCCCCAGGTATGTGAAGATCCCAGGTATTTGACGCCCGAGCCGAAGGCAAGGGCAATAAATATGGGATCTGAGGCTTTCTTCGATCTTATGTCACTCCCTGGTCAGGAAATGGGGTTTTTTCGCGCACGGAGCGGTAGGTGCGGTAATTGCCACTTTTTGGCGGTGACATAAAACACGTTAGTAGGGGAGGCTAAGTGCTCCAGGATTCCCGGATCAAAGGGGCATGCATATTGCAAGCGGCGCCTTCGAGGAAGGATCTAGGGCGTGCTGTCAACAGCGCCTGTAGGTATTTTGATAGCGCGGGTAAATTGCGTCTTCTTAGTTATCGGTGATGTAAGACATAGATAAATCTCTCCATCTTATCATTTGAGATTGAGACGTCTATAGATCTCTTAAGCTCTTCAATTCAGTCGATGTATTGTACGCTCAAAATTTTTTAGATTTGTTATGTGACAGTTAAATAATAATTATAAGTAGGTAAGTAAATATATAACACTGTATATTTACTTACCTTACTATCTTACCTAACCTAACAAAAAAATATTTGGTGAATATTTATATTGTCTTACAAATATTTTGGAACGCCACAAGCAAAATGTATGTATTATACTTCGGTTAATTGATACCTATGCATTTTACGGTTTATGTAAATAATTGTTTATCTCAAGTTGGTTCGTCAATTTGACCAACCACACCATTTTACATGTTCCATGAAATAGGTCCTTATCGGAATATGATAGACTTAGACATATAAATCGTTGAACATTTTACTTTTTAATACAACTGTCCGTTCATACTGAACGAGCACAGACGTACAGTGCAGTTCAAAGCACTTTGTGATTCAAATTTTACCGCTGCGGGATAATGGCCGGTATTACCGCTCCTAACCGATTCACCACAAATACCGATCCTACCGATCTTTTTATTATTTATTTGAATCGTATTTCTGCTGAATGTTTGAAGATGCGAAAATGTTTTAAAAATATGCATCATCATAATCTGGCTTCAGCACATTGCCTCGCACAGGGATGCGAGCCGTCAATTGTTTATTACTAATTATGACACAAGAACACGCTCTCTAGCTCAACAGACAACCAAAACCATGGCTCACCCTCGCGCGTGGGGTAAAAGTACTAGAATCGAACGGTTTGATGGCGTATCTCCCTCTTTGTTGTTCGATGTTGCAAGTGCAGCAGAGAGGGAGCTGAGGGAGAAACACATACGAACATTTTTTCCATTGGCGATTTTCGTTATAAAACCAGTCAAGTTATAAATTATTGTCGAATTTTACATTCACGATGTAGATATCATTCAGGTCACACATATCCACAATTAATCTGGTTCGTTTAGGCCGGGATTTTAGGTGAAGATCCGTTAGATCAAATGTCGGATCAAAGGTTGAGTTTGTTTTTCTAAATAACTTATATTTAGCAGCAAAGGGCTTCATAGAAATTAAACAATCTGTATTACAATAAACGAATTAAGTCCTTAATTCTCTAATTAAGTTCCGATCCCATTTTTGTACGACGTTTCTATTGCTTTGGAAAATTTCTAATATTTGGAAAGTTTGTAGTCGTCAAGGGTTTTAGGAACAAATGCTAAGTGAAACTCGTGAACATATTGTAGAAGTAAAGTGGTACCTACTTAATTTATGCTCGAATAAATATTCATATTCCGTATCGGATAGGACGGGCGTAATCCGAGTATTAAATATTTTTAGCTAAGATACTTATGGGATCGAAGCAGCAAGGCGATAAGAATTCTTCAAGAAATGAGTTTTTAGATTGAGCCGTTACGGAGTATTTTTAATCTGAAGTATATTTGGGATAACCTAGAATACCTAGATTTAGGAAACATTTTATAAGTGTTTTACGCTGTTGGTTTTCCATGTATTTAATAAAAATAAATAAATTGTTTAATGTCTTTCGCATCGCATTTTGAAATATTTATACGCGCTTAATATAAAAACAATAAAGTGTAGGTGAAAATTGAAAAGAGCGTGTTAGAACATTTTGTCATCTTTTTTATAATGCGCACTGCTAAGGTTTGGAATTCCCTGCTGGCATCTGTATTTCCGAGTTTATATAACCAGGCCTATAGTTTATATAACCTATTTAAGGCAAGAGTGAATACCTAGGCATTTACTGGATGAGCTCGCTTCACCGTCGGCCTCATCTTTGCCCCCTGGCTAGATGCTGGCCAAGAGCAATCCCATTTTTAATTGGCAATTGGCATTGCGTGCCAGGCATCTTTGACAATCTAGAGAGAGAGAGTTCATATTATCTTAAAATATCTGGGCGGTCGAGCTGTGCTCGGCGTTTTCCCGGGCATCAGACCTAGCTAGATCGATTACTCGCCCCCGGAAACATTTATAGTTTATCGATATAGGAACTCCCTACTTGTCAAACAATTTTGCCCCACCAGTTCCTACGTCTGCATATGATCATGAGGCGAAATAAAAATATGCTAAAAATTGGTTAGGAACTGATAATCAGCAATAATTTACATAACAAAATATATATTTATTCATAATTTCCCTTGTTTAAAACGCGAACCAAGAAAGAACATAGCCTTCTTTAAGAATTTATACAACACGCAAAAGGGTAACAACAAACATGAGGACACACAGCACAGTCGTTGCATTATATCGAAATGTTCGATACACAATACACAAGGCAGACGTGCCGAATCGAATACAATTACGATCAAGTTCAAGGCCGCTGTTTGGTATTTTATCCGATACAGCATTTTATATTCCACTTAAAATTGTTGTTGTTCGTTAAAGTGGATGTGATGTGATGTGTTATCGGGAATTTAAGAGAATTTGGTTTGGTTAAAGGGTTCTGTGTATGTTTTTTTCTTGTTACCATTTTTATCATATATATATATATATATATATATATATATATATATATAGATATATATATATACAGTGTGTCTTCTGTGTCTGTGAATACATGTTTCTTTCTTTCTTAGATTGAACTCTATCAACATAAGTATCGATAATATAGATGTATTGCATTATCTCAACTACCCAAATATTGTCTAGAAGATATCGCTCTTAAGCAATAAGAGATGTGTTATTTGTCTTTAACACATTCATTGCCGAAGAGTGCTATGCGCTATGCTCGTAGCCGATTAACCGTTGGTTTTCTGTTTTTAAGAGAAAACTTTCTACGAACTGAGAACCCGATATCAAGTCTTCGGCGCTGAATGTGTTAAGCTTTATCACAGAATAGTATAATAGTATTACATACAGAACGGACACGAACCCCCCGCACCGAGGTCAGTTACCCCGTCCCTGAGAGACCCGCCTGGTGTCGATCGGGTGCCGTCGCGCCTCGCGATTCGTCCGCGCCACGCGCTACGCACCCGCGCAAACAATTGACCCGTGTACCGACACATACTTACCCACAGCGTTTACGTTCCTTCGCGTGTCACAGGTGTGGCATTATGTAGTCCATAGCCATTGGATGAAGTTTATTTACACTAGGTTCCCCTCCGGCATATTTGATAAGAAAATAATCCTCATGGTGGTTTTCATAGACGCAACCGAGCTATGGAAGCTATGATGGGCGGTGTGTAACTTTCCGCAGTGAAAGTTTCCTTTAAATTTCACTTAATCTACCGAAATCCATAGTTATTTATCATTAATAATAATACTATAAATGCGTAAGTGTGTCTGTCTGTCTCTTACTTCTTCACGCTTAAACGATTTAGATGAAATTTGGTATGGAGTTGTTTTAGTCCCGGGGAAGGACATAGGATATTTCTATATCCCGGAAATCATCCCTTAAGGGGGTGGAAATTTATTTATTTATTTATTTAGTTTAAGGAGTACCAACAGCTAATAAAATTAACATAGAAACTTAAGTAGTAACATAAAGCCAATTATAGGAACTCACAGATAGAAGCAGAACCAGAAATTTAACAAACAAGATTTTTTTTAAATTTGTATACATGAGCGATAACTAGGTAAGCGCCTGAAATAAAATAATAATAGTAATAAAATACTAACGCGATGAACGAGTTTTACGCGGACAATATCGCGGGCAAAAGCTAATCTTTTTATATATATAATTCTTCTGTACGTGTGTTTGTAACCTATCTCCTCCTAAACGGCTGGACCGAATTGGATGAAATTTTGTGTGTATTTGTGTGGGTCCTGGGAAGGTTTGAAAAGACAATTGGACCCGGTAGATGGCGCTGCTTCGCCGGGCAGGACGACGTCTACCGGGACCGCTAGTTTGCTATAAATTTCTGGTTATGTTTCTAATCCGTCAGCCACCATAGTCATCCCTATTTTTTTTTTGTAATTTGCTTACTGGCATGAAACTTCTGGATTTAAACATCTCAATAGATACTTGTCGAAGTAAGATAAGATAGATAAGATAATAATTTATTTCTCCAAAGACACTGTTACATACAAAGAAAAATATCCGGAACATATAGTAATTAAAAACTTAAAAGAAATTTGACATGCAACGTTTTGGTCAGTAACATAATGTTTCTACATCTGAAATGTGTTTCAGTTTGGGAAAATTATGATATATTTCTGAAATTGCCCATCACTATGCGACACTCTTTGAATAATACAAAAGGGGGCGCTAAACCATATCAGTATTTTTTTGTCGTGCCTCGAATGCATAACTTAAGTAATCAAACAATTGGCCAAGTGCGAGTCGGACTCGCATACGACGAGGGATTGTTAGCACAAACTTAAAGAAGGCCAGACATTATTGTTTCAATTTTATTTCTAAAAGCGGCTTATGTGTTTGTATATTTTCTTATTTTATTTTTAATGTAAAGGCTGCAGTTTTAAATAATTTGACAGAAATACTAGTACTAGTAGTACTAGTACTAGTAGGTTGAAAAAAATAATAATGGAAAATATGCAGGGAATGCAGATACCACATTTGATATTGAACTTTTTTTTTGTCACTAAAGTAACGTGTATTACGGTCTGTGAAAAAAATAAAACTCAACTACGGTTTAAAAGATACAACCCTGTGTCAGACGGACACACAGACATACAGACATACAGTAAACCCTCAGCCGCGTCAGCATTCTTCCAATTAACCGCAAATGCGGAATTTTTCCCCAAAAATATTTAGTAAAATTTGTCTCAAATAGCTCGAAGCTGAATTCGAAATGTAGCATTTTATATGCACTGTGACTGATTGTCGTAGCGCGCGGCTACGGCTCGTAGCGGCCGCTACGGCGTAGACGTGCTACGAGGAAATTCAATTCAGCCGATTCTGTCGAGATATTTTATATAACTTCGAGCAAGTACCTATAGTGAATTGGGGTTTATCGTGGTATTTTAATACTATGAATATAATAGTATTTTTGGTTTTTGGTTTTTACTGCTCAGAATCATGTATTTCATCTTAAGAGGCTGACAAGACCTAAAAAAGTCCCGCTCTAACACGCGTGAGTTTCCAATTAACCATCCCGCTCTTTACGGAAGCTCTGCGCGCAGAATAGCAAATAAATACTATAATAATATTGAAATAAAAAAGTGTGGATTATTTGTGAAATATGACTCGTTGGCGGTTTAGGTATGAATATGTTGACTTCATGTTATTAATTGCAGGCCCATACGTAATAGACATAAAGACATAGAACCGTTTAATGATGATTTTAAGACCAATCTTTGCTATTATTTTCTATCGTGCCGATTTCGTCCAATTATGTATCGAGTCCGTACACGGTCTTTGAAATATGATGAATCATCATCATCCTCCTAGCGTTATCCCAGTACAGTTGCATCCTGAAGGATACCTGGGGTCCGCTACCTAATCCCAAGATTTGGCGTAGGCACTAGTTTTACGAAAGCGACTGCCATCTGACCTTCCAACCCCAAGGGGAAACTAGTCCTTATTGGGATTAGGCTTTGTCAAGTGAGTGGGCAACTTGACTGTTAGAAGTTCTCAAACCGCCCGAAGGCCTCCAACTCGGCTTAACGACTGCTGCCATAGACAGCAACCGGGATCAACGGCTTAACGTGCCTTCCAAAGCACGGGAGCGCTCAGTTAGTAACCACTCAAAGCGGTCACCCATCCAAGTCCTGACCGCTGCCCACGTTGCTTAACCTTAGCAAGCGCAAGCGGTTCGCAAGCGCCGCTGGGCCACGAGCGCTCCTGAAATATGATGAATATTAACATATATTTTTTTTGATGTGCTAGAACAAATAGTTTTTCTTAAAAAACTGCTTAAATAACATCAATTTCCACAAAATTAGGTCTTGTCAGCCTCTTAAGGACGCGCGGTATGTGGGTAAAATCTCAGCGCCTGTCAAATATCTTTTTTTTTATAATTTTCTCCGCTAACTCACAGATATTACACACACTATTTTGCTGGGCCAGGTCACTGACTTGGTCATAGTACTAGTGATTTTAAAGTACGCCAATTTTCGGAATTTCGTACGGAGCCCCCTTAATAGGTTCTATATACTATCTCAGCATCACCTACCATGAATCATAAAATCATATCTAATGCTTAAATATAATTTCCGCTACCTTAATTGGCTGTTCTCATTGTAATTATGTCCTGTAGTGTGTTATTTTTGTTGAGGTTGTGAAATAAACAGTATTTGTATTTCATATCATATTTCTTCAAAGGTGCTGGAAATAAGTTCTTACTGCACTGGAGATACACATCATCTGCGTCTGACTACAAAGCTTTGATTCCAGCATGTGTAGACGTTAAGCGAAATGTGACCTTATGTCCTAATGATGTAGTTGTACCTCCATTGTGCTGTGACATGTATGCTGGTGAATAAAATATGTATAATGACTAGGAAGTTTTAGAGAAGGTATCGTTGAGATTGAGTTACTTCTAACAGTCAAGTTGCCCACTCACTTGACAAAGCCTAATCCCAATAAGGTCTAGCTTCCCCTCGGGGTTGGAAGGTCAGATGGCAGTCGCTTTCGTAAAAACTAGTGCCTACGCCAAATCTTGGGATTAGGTAGCGGACCCCAGGCATCCTTCAGGATGCAACTGTACTGGGATAACGCTAGGAGGATGATGATCGTTGAGATTGAGTTATACATCTCTCATGTGATACTCGGCTAGTAACCACTTAAAGCAGTCACCTATCCAAAAGTTGACCACGGCCGACGTAACGCACACGGTACGCGGGCGTCGCTGAGCCACGAACACTCCTGGTTCCGTACGAATTTATTTTGAATAAATCATTTACTTTGATGCTTTGATTGCTTGCTTGTTTGCCACCGTAGTATAAAAAAAAGCATGATAACCTAACCTAACAGCGGAAGATAAATTACCTATGGCCATTTAAAATTTGTAGTCGTTACGATAAATACTTATTTTTGAATTAACTTGCAATAACAAATACTCTTTATTGAACACCTGAATTAAAGGATACAGTACAATACAAAATCACAGTAAGTAGAGGCAAACAACAGGCGGTCTTATCGCTAAAGAGCGATTTCTTCCAGACAACCTTAGGGTGGCGGAAATTAAGTCTAATCATAACGATTGATAGTAGGTGGTGCAGAGATAATATATGAAACCTCTTAATAATTACAACAATTCAACTAAATTAAGAATAATATACATACATAAACATATACACATATACAGTCAGCCACAAAGTCTAAAGGAGTCGAGTCTAAATGTGTCATGGGAGAGACAAATAGTGTTCTTTAAGCTGTTTTACGACACGAAACCCAAAAACCGTCGAATAACGAAAATTAAATTTGAATTGATAAAAAAACGTACACAATTAAGTACAGCGGACTGCATAAGTAATGCCTTCGTAGGGGGACTATTATAAGTAATGCCTTCCTAGGGTGAATCAATGAATACATACTTTTGTAGTCGCCTGTACTTTTAGATGCTGATGAAATGTTATCTTATCGCCCTTACCTGAAACAAAACAATATAACTTTAGTTAGGATGCAACAAAGTATGGAATAAAATTAATACTCTTTCATCGGGACAGCCAACACTGAGTCACTTCAAACAATAGTACATTATTGCCGTGGCCGGGAAGGGAGCAATTGCAGGCTGAGTATTTGTTTAAACGGACGAGCTTGCGAGTCCGTTTAATTATAATACGAAGCCTGCAATTGCCATTCCGGCCGAGGCTAATATAGTGCTTTTCTCAAAAATGGGGAAAATACGACACAAATTTAATTAAGATTTAATAAACATAACCTTAAAACGTCAAAAACATCATGTTTTCCCGCCGTTTATTTTTTTTTTTACAGAATCGCAAATGTATTTTTCCACCGAAAAACGCAAATTATTCGAGACACATGAAAAAACGTCGCGTTTTCAACAGAAAAATACGAGCTGAATTGGCTGAATACGACCTGTGCCTCCTTTTATATGACAGATTCTACATTTTAAAAAGTTTATAACTCGACAAATAAAGGAATTTATATGTGACATTGCAGGCCATATATGTGGCCTGCAATGTTTTTTACTTTTTAATTTGGATCTGACCTTAAACTATACACTTTACCTTCCAATATGTAGCGACTAAAGTCCAGTTTGCGGGCCATTTTTGAGCAAAAATTTTAACAAGCTTAATATAATTTTAATGGTTTATAAGCCTCATCCAAAACCGTGCTTTAATGAAGGAGCGTCCGGGATTTTTTCCATTACACACGAAATCTCAGTGGACAATAAGCGAGAAATTAAACTGGAGATCAAAGGGGAACCCAATTATACGGCAGCGGAGGCCGGTAAACGATAACCTGCACCGTGTACCCTTACCATGAGTTTGCAATGTTTGCATTACCGTACTCGCTAGCGACTGCGTTAATAGTGTTGCAAAAGTTACCGATTTATCGGTAGAACTCCCGATTTCGGTTAGAAAATACCGATACACCGATTTTAGGTGTCAATCTCCCGATTTTATGACCATACAAGGTTTTATTAATAAATTCAGAATTTTCTTAATAAATATGAAAAAAATCGCACGAATAGCGAGGCGATTAGCGAGTTAACCCGAGCATGCATGGACGTGTACACGGAAACTCGCCTTTCAATATAGATCATCATTGGCCTGTGACATTTATAAAAGATGATTTAAGCAGCGTCCATTAAATTGCGGCACTTGCGTACATGGCTAGTAAGGCCAATACGAGAGCGGCAGGCACGTCCGCATATATGGCAGGGAAATATCATTCTCGACGCTGTAGGAGGTGCAGCAGCGCGCTGGTGTCTCAGCTCTCGTTTATGGGACAAGAGATCGAACCATGCGCTATCATGTAGCACCACGCCTTCACCCAGTGCCTTCCTCCAAATCTCACGGTCTGCAGCATACTTTTCCCAGTTTGTCGGGTTGACCTTGAAGGACAGCATGTCACATTTTGCGCAGTCCTTAAAACGTAACAAGGGGCGTCCCACTGGTCGCTTAGCGCAAGCTATTTCACTAAGGAGAGTTTTACGTGGCAAACGAGAGGGCTCCATCCTTTGCACGTGTCCCAGCCAGCGCAGACGCCTCTGCTTTAAGACTGCTGCAATACTGGGTAAACGTGCGATGCTAAGCACCCTCTCATTTGTAACTCGATCCTTCCACGTGATGTCTAAAATACGCCGAAGACAGCGCATATGAAAGTTGTTTAATTTCCGCTCCTGTTTGGCATACGATGTCCAAGTTTCGGCTCCGTACAAGAGTATGGACAAGATGCATGTCTGATACACGATCATCTTCGTATTAACGGTCAGGTGTTTATTATTCCATACTCTTGTACTAAGCCTCCCGAACATCGTGGATGCCTTGCCAATGCGGGTGTTGATCTCCAGCTCTAGTGAGAGATTATTAGACACGTTAGAGCCAAGGTAACAGAAAGTGTCCACAACTTCCAGAGGCGAATCATCTAACAGAATTGTCGGGGCCTGATCTACGCCTTGTGCCATTACAACCGTCTTCTTCGCATTTATAGACATAGAAAACATCTTACAAGCCGCGTCAAATTTGTCAACCATGCCTTGAAGCTCCTCCGGCGACGTTGCAACGAAAGCGGCATCATCGGCAAATAGTAAACTGTCCACAAATAAATCCTCGCGATATCTTTTGGATTTCAAAAGTGAAATGAGGAACAGTTTATCATCATCATATATATATATATATATATCATCATATACACCGTATAAAATAAAAAATAAACTAATTTTTCAGCGTTTTTTTAAGTACCCATCTAAATATTTGCATCGAATTAAAGATACTACACGGAACCAAAAATATCCATATAAATCAAAGTAGTGATTACATGTAATTATTGCCAGAAAAGATTGGTAAGATTAAAATTCTGGCATTTAGGCACATGTTAAATTAATTAACAATGGTCAATATCACTTTAAAAAAGGATTATAAAGTGGTTTTCTTCATAAGAAAAAAGAGCTCCCGATTTCTCCCGATTTTTAGATGTTAGTAACACCGATTTTACAAATGTCAATTTTGCAACACTGTGCGTTAAGAGCCCACATATGCACTTTTGCCAATGTTTATCGACCTACATAGATCTCAACATGTATAGTGATTTAATATCTGTCCTTTCAGTATATTAATCTTGAACTATTTTCCTCTAGTCTGTTAAAAGTGAATACAAGATTTGCAAAAATTTTCTCGATACTTTTATTTTTCAAGCATAACCCTTCTTTTCGATGTTTTTGGTTGGATCTTTAAAACCCTCCCATCTTTAACAATGATTTAATAGTAAATGATAAGTTCTCAAACCTGATAAAAAAGATTATCCTTATAAATGTACACGTTTAGAATAAACATCAATATTTACGAAAACCACGCGCTGAGCTCCCGTAGAAAGCGGGATGGTTAATTGAGAACTCACGCCTGTTAGAGCGGGACTTTTGCAATGCCATCTACGCCCTCGTAACGATTTAGTATGGTGATTCTTAGTTCTATTGCGTAACCGGCGGAGGCGCTGTACTTTTGTCCATACTAAATCGTTTACGCAGTCGCTAGCGGGTACGGTAATGCAAACATTGCAAACTCATGGTAAGGGTACTGAGACGGTGGAAAATACAGGTGTTTTATAATGCTATTACAGTTCAGACAAGCATTACGTCGAAGGATTATACGTCAGTCGTATAATCTCTCTGGGGATACTAGTAAATATATATATATATCAGTGGCGGCGCGTCAAAATTATTCTTAGGGAAGCCGGAAAAAAATTGCCTTTCTTATTCTTCATGAGCTATAGTAAAAGAACTTCACTGGGTGAAAATTAGGCAAGCCGGTGGGAATCGAGTTGTATGGATGCTCCGCCACTGATATATATGTATATAGCGATAAAGTAGATAACGAAATTCACTTCCTTTTTTTAAAAGAATCACAATTCGATACCGATTATTGCCTTAAACGGTACATATGCCATTGTGCCATTAATGTTTTATCTTTATATTCGTAAATTTGTAAATGTGGGTTGTTTGTCACCTGTGAATAAATGATTTATTCATTATTTATGTATGTCTTTCCCGTTCACGGGACAATGGTGTCCCGGATCTTTGGGACGCGTGCGCGGAGCCGAAGTACCGAAGAATTATTTATTATTATTGCTAATTTGCTACCTGGGAGGCGAGAATCTCTACCTTCATTTTCGTCACTATTGTTCGGTGTAGGGTTCGTACAACACTCTAACGTCTTTTTTTCCAAGCATGACTATTTACGTTGGCCCCCGAAGGGGCCTCTAGAAAGTGCCCTGACTACAAATGGACCAGACTGGACCATACCAATATCAAAAAACTTAAAACTAAAACTTAAAAACAAAAATACTACATGTGTGACGAGGGTGGCCCGCTACTCAAAGGTTGTCTGAAAGAGATCGCTTTTTAGCGATAACACCGCCTATTGTGTACCTCTGCTTTAAGCCTAATGTTATCTATTTATTTAAACTTTATTGCACATTCAAAAAAGGTACAAATGGCGGACTTAATGCCTTAAGGCATTCTCTACCAGTCAATCACTGGGCTAAAAAGAAACATGAAATTGCAGTGCCCTAGCAGGGTATCATGTACCTACTTATAATTATATTTTAACATCCACTGTACAATGAACATGATTATTGCAATAAATGAAATGAAATGAATAATGATGATTGTTATGTAGTCTGTACCTACTGTCTTCTTTTTGAGGTGTGCAATAATAGTAGTTTATGCAACTGGTACATAATGAGGGGCATTAAAACACGAGTGTGTTTTATGAAACGAGCCGAAGGCGAGTTTCATAATAAGGTCACACGAGTGTTTTAATGCCTAATTATGTACAGTTGCATACATTACTTTATCTACACACATATTATAACTACTCTAAGATGGGTTCAGAAACCGTTGTAAATAAATACAATAATTGTGTTAATACAACCTTTTTTGCACGGTTGCGGAAATATCGAAATCAGAACTGGCAACCGATACATGAATGTTATTTTAAAAAGTAAAGAGATGTGATCATGTCGTTCTAGCTCAAATTTCGTGCGATATATACTAAAAAAACATCGAGCTGACATTTCGCATCGACTGAATTTGAATTTTCAGTGATACTAGAATAGGGACATGTGAACTTTGACATTTAAATTTTGACAGTTTTGTTTGACGTTTTTATATTTTAACATCATATATGAGATTAAAATTAAAAATTATATTACTGCTGTAGCCTTAGCCACAGATAAGAAAATTGCCATAAATTCATTGAATGTTGAAATGAGAGTCATTTTCTACGGTTTCCGAACGCATATTAGAGGATTTATGATATGTGTGTAGATAAAGAGTATTTGTACTGTATTGTGGAAGAGACTGTAGTAAATTGAAGTACCACTTAGAATGTATACTGTATTGTGTATACCTACAGTATGTTTAAAAGCCGGCGAGCTCACGTCGAAGTTTCCAGCATTAACGCGCCGCTGGAGTTATGACAGGAAGCCAGTTTCTGCGCGCCCGCCTTTAACATCACGTGCCGGGCGATATTACACACGTGAAACATTCACGACAGTTATGTATACCATCGCATATTATATAGGGTTTGTTGTTTCTATTCGTACGACACAGAATGACTTGTTTAAAGACATCTTGAAAAAACAACCTTACCTTGAAAAATCCATCAATATTGTTTTGCTATTGCGCTGAAAACGTGTAGGTCTATCGGTGATAATAAGATGCACCCACTTGCTTATTTGTGCTGGTCCAGCTCATTGGGGCCCTTATGGTCGGTATTGAGTTACGCACGGATCTATAATCTACAATACATAGGCTACCAAAAACAATAAAAACCATGTCCCTAAGTGCCATACTTTTTTTTAAAAAAATCGTCAAAGTTACGCAACACAAAAATGCATTTTTGAGAAATAACTAAGAGAAGTTTAAAACTCATTGAAAGTATGTTCCCGTGGGAAGTTACATAGATGATGGTAGATTCTGAATCCTGAGGTTCTCTTCTATAGAAAACAATCAAAGATTTTTCAATTTCACTACCCCGTTGAGAAAAAATGGCCTGTGATCTGTGCAAGGCGCCGATCGTAAAAAAATTAGGAAATTTGTAATAGGTGAATTATTATTTCGTATTTTGTGATCTTTGTCATAGTGAGAAAATAGTTTACTTAACACCTCGAATGGAAAATAAAAACAAAATCCTAACGTGATATATTTCTTTTAATAAATATAGAAAATGATATTTTTTCTATCTCGTCACGAATAAATGTAACAATTTCCGTGTAGTACACCATACTCGTACTTACCTGTAATAAGTCTAGACAAGCATTACACAGGTTTTATTTTTTTTCTATGTCAATTAGTTTCAGTTTTATGACCGATTAAAGTTACATGAAAATCAAGGTTTACTTCCATACATTTGAGAAAAGGGCCCTTATGGACGAATGTAATAAAAATGTAAGTAAATAATAATAATTTACATTATCTAAGTAGCAATCTTGTATAAGAACGTAATTCTGAACAAATCTTTTCATTACAAGTTTTTTGAATTTTGCGTAATTTTTAAACTATACGAAAAAACAATTTCGCGTTGTAATAATTATTTTATGTCACACCTGGCCATAAAGCTGCAATTACCGCACGCTCCGCGCGCGGGAAATCCCACTTCCTGGCCAGGGGGTGACATAAAATTTTGTACTTAACACGGGCGGTAATAAAGAAAGCCTCAGATCGCATATTTATCGCCCTTGCCTTCGGCTCGGGCGTCAAATACCTGCGATCTGAGACATTCTTTGTTTTACCGCCCTTGTCAAGTAATGTACTATTTTAACTCTATTTAAAAAAACCGACCAAGTACGTGTCGGACCACGCACAATAAAGGGTTCCGTACCGACACCTACTAGTCCACATAATAAACCCAGTATCGGCACTATCCGATACATGGAATCGAAAAAGGTCGTATCTTCATAGTAAACGCACGGCACTTACGTCCTTTTGTTTGAGCAAAACAGTTTTTTAGCAATTCCTCAAAAACCAGTAGCCGTATTTTTATCAAACCAAAAATCGTCGTAAGTATTTATTAATGTACAGTCACCAGCATCAATATCTGCTATAACAAAAGCAGAATTTATATCTGACCCGTCCTTATGGCCCTACAAACTTGACACTAGAAATAGGTATTTGTAACGTGTACCACCTAATCCAGTAAACAGAAAAGGCAAATAAATAATACAGAAAATGGTTAGAAGTAATTAGAATAAGTTATTAACCTATTTTATATCATTATTATCTGCGCTCTGCCATAAGGGCCCTTTTTTACTAAACTTTACAACTAATTTTAAGGTAGAAATACCTAACTTATACGTGTGAAACCAAGCTAGAAATACACATCTAGTCTTATACTTTATCAATATGCAAGAAACAAAAAATATGTGATTTTACAGTATTTTACTAAAACGCTGATATCTACGAAATTAGAAAGTGCCATAAGGGCCCTTTTGTTATGGACCGTCTCATTTTTGCATGCGCTTAAGGCGCTACACTGAGAAATTTGGAGACTTTGAAACGCTGTCCTGCCCAGACTAGCAAACAGTAGGGGCTGATTTTCAGATATATGATTCTTGACTATATGATTGTGGTACTGGCAATAGCGAAACATGATTGCTTAAAATTTTCTCGATGGAAAATAAATCCAAAGTCGAGTCTATATTTTCCTTTTTTTCCTCAGCCTACTAAAACAACGCATTATTAAAAGACACGAATAACTTAATATGATGGTATTTTACCTCATCTAGGTACTGACAAGAGGAAATTTAATAAACCTGCACACAGTCAGATATTTAACGAGATTTGTCTAAAAAGCCATTCTCGGAGAGGGTTGCATCCCGTTTTGTCGTGAGCGAAAAACAAAGGGCGTCTCTTTCAATCGATATATCGCCCATCCTCCCTCCGCACACGCAAACATGCAAGTACATACAACAAACCACCAATCTCGTCCCTATAAGGGGTTCTGTGGCATCAAATTTTCCATTTATTCTCTGTTCGGACTGTACAAAAGATTCGGTGAAACAATAAACTCGGCTAAATCCTCCTCGTGAGCTAAATCAGCAAAATAATAATGCGAGATACAAGGCACCCGTTAGCAACATGGTGACATATTAATATCTATTATAAGTGTCGTGTCCACCCAGAGGTCATAGACCTCTCCTTTATTACGGCACTCGATCCTGTCTTCTGGTCATGATTTATAGACAATATTCCACGACACGGTACGCCGGGGAGTTAACTCCGCACTACATAGATGAAAGTAGCACGTGACATATTGCTTGTGGGATCATCTATAACGGGTGGGAATTCTGTGGTTAGTTTATTGAAAGTTATTGATACATCGAGTATTAAGCATTCGAAGTTTCATTATATTATTTGGCTCAGTATCTGACGTTTTCGCCCACTGTATAACATTATGCCATAATCGATCAGAAATAATATAACCTAAAGTAAAATGCTTGATAAGATCTGAGCTCTATTATTAAAGATTAAATCCCAGCGGTGTAAGACGGACGAGGCAAACAAAGCATCAGTCGGTCGAGAAATTGGGAAAACAAAACTACCATCTTGCAGACCGGCGAAATAAATTACATAGAAAATCTTTGCCCTTTTGTAAATAGACCCTCAATGAACTTGTTTAATTGGAGGATCCAACATCCGGGCCTTAGGTCGTCTAATGATAGAAAATCCTCGAGTAATTAAAACTTTTTCACAGACTCCAGAAAATGTCTCCAGTTTTTTACGCGGATTACGTTGCGTCCTTTGACCAAAATGAGTCGTGCCCTAAATGAGTTTGTAAATAATATTTTTAGTGTTGTCGCCATGAGGTTCTGGACAGCGATTCTGGCAACCTGACGAGTGACGTGCACCTGGAGCTGTCAAACTACACTCCATAAAAAGGCTGTAACATGGCGGGAGCGGTCAATTGCCATCTAGCCGCCGTGGAGAACGGATATCAAGGACGAGACGTGTAGCTTAAGTATACCGAACGCCATTGTAATTGCTATATGTAATTAATATATACTTGTCATAATCGTATTGAGTATAATATGCTTCATCACATTATGCTCAATACGATATGTTTATGCTTTTCTTGCGATAATGTGGATAAATATAATAAATGTATTACTTAATCTTGGTTGTTGTTTCTCTTATTAGAATGAGTTTGACTTTTAAATTTACTACCGTTCTCAGTTTATTTAGAAGTATTCACATGTAAGGTTCTTCTGGGTGAGCTCGCTTCACCGTCGACCTCATCTTCGCCCCCTGGCTAGATGCGGGCCAAGAGCAATCCCATTTTTAATTAAAAAAAATAACGGCCAGAGTCAGCGCGCGCGCTTCATACTTAAGTTAAATTTTATATTCAAGTGGCAGCAGCAATGGTCCCGAGTAGCAGCGATAAACCGTGAACGCGTGGCACCGTCAAAAAATATGCAATGTAACTTCTGTCTGAGAACGTTCAAGTAAGATAGGCGTCGACTCCGAGCCAGTTGATGTGAATCCTACATGAGATCCCTCCACTCGTTTGCGGTTTGTCACGTGGCACTCTCGAGGTCTCATTTACGAGCAAGTAGTGCTATAAGGTGGTACCTACAGGGCAGAGTTGAGGGCACGAGAACACGTGGCAGCTTCCCTATGAGGTGGACTGACCAAATTAAGGCTGCATTAAATTGCCCGTTGTACAAAAGCGCCAGGCGTGCAGACGTGAGGGAGGAATGGCGCCGGGTGGTAAAGCTCGCCACCCACAGCATGACGGCCACGACCACTCTGGCAAGAGTGTAACGACGAAGAAGAAGTGCTATAGGTACAATGCTGCGCGACGCGTTTTATGTCCAATGAGAATGTTTTACTAAACGGTTTAATATAGTGCGCGCCATCCACGAAGGCGCGGCCCTCCACAGCCCAATCCGTACAACTGCCCACAGATTAGTACCAGATTCGCTGTGGAGGGGCGCGTCGTCGTGGATGGCGCGCACTATACTCGCGTATAAATAGGGATGTCGACTCAAAAATGTTTAAGTATTACTTAAATAGAAAGAAGACATAAAACTATGCCAAATAGTGAAAATCCTATTCATATATCTCAAAAAATAACGAAGCTACAACGGTTGGAATGTTCGTAGTTAGAGAGAGAAAGTGCTACCTAACCGTGACGTCACTGTTAAGTAGCGCCATAGTAAATGACGATCGTTCAATACAAAGGTGCGTTTTGCGGAAAAGGGGCAGAACATACCCACTCTTAAAACTTTGAAGACTTATTATTACGTAATTATTTATTTTTTTGAATTACTTTTTTCGCCATTTGATTGAGAATTTGAGCCTTTATGAAGAAAATTTGGATTTATTGATTTTCTTTTATAGTGTCGTCATCCCTATTGTCAATCCGGGCGAGATGCAGGCATGCACGCATGCTGGGCGATGTATATAATGTACGATGCAAACTCGTAGCGTAATATACACTCTTTCCGAAGAAGAACCCCCGATGAGTTCGTAACGTGTCCCCCTGAGCGACAATTGATACGTCACTTTTAATCGCTTAGTAAAATATAATTTTAAACATAACTCACGAAAGTAGAAATTGAAATAAGAATATTGCTTCGACTGCACACGCGGCGAGCTACCACTAGTCGTTCAAATGTCACTATCATAAATTAAAATGTCAGGTCGTCCACAATTAATCTCATTTTATCTACACACATATCATAAATCCTCTAATATGCGTTCGGAAACCGTAGAAAATGACTCTCATTTCAACATTCAATGAATTTATGGCAATTTTCTTATCTGTGGCTAAGGCTACAGCAGTAATAAAATATTTCATTTTAATCTCATATATGATGTTAAAATATTACGTCAAACAAAACTGTCAAAATTTAAATGTCAAAGTTGACATGTCCCTATTCTAGTATCACTGAAAATTCAAATTCAGTCGATGCGAAATGTCAGCTCGATGTTTTTTTTGTATATATCGCACGAAATTTGAGCTAGAATGACATGATCACATCAGAATAAGGACTCTTTACTTTTTAAAATAACATTCAGGTATCTGTTGCCAGTTCTGATTTCGATATTTCCGCAACCGTGCAAAAAAGGTTGTATTAACACAATTATTGAATTTATTTACTACGGTTTCTGAACCCATCTTAGAGTAATTATAATATGTGTGTAGATAAAGTAATTTATGTCACACCTAGCCATAAATTGGCCATTATCGCACGCTCCGCGCGCGAAAAAACCCACTTCCTGGCCAGGGGGTGACGTAAAATGTTGTACTTACCACGGGCGATAATAAAGAAAGCCTCAGATCGCATATTTATCGCCCTTGCCTTCGGCTCGGGCGTAAAATACCTGCGATCTAAGACATTCTTTGTTTTATCGCCCTTGGTAAGTAATGTACTAGTATGCAACTGTACATAATTAGGCATTATGTACCAGTTGCATAAACTACTATTAGATATGAGCCTAAAAATAAGAAAATATTCGTATAATATGTTATTAAAAAGTTTGTTTTACCTATTTCGTAAAGCGAATGAACTTAAGTAAGGTTAAGATGCAGGACTAGTTTGATCAATCATACTCGGAGATTAAGGAGTGTCAGAGAAGTTTATAGATGATTTAGTACCTAAGTACCTATCTGATATGTAAGGCTGTAAACATCGCTTTCATAACTGTCAATGGTGGTATTTACGAATTTACGTTAAAATAGCTAACTAAAGATAAAATGAAACCATAAGGGTTCCTTTTTTACCTTTTTGGTACGGAACCCTAAACATAATACCTAACTATCGCAATTGTGCCCTTGGTAGGGTGCACTTTAATCAGTATATTTTGAGTCCTATAGCTCTAGTATAAGTTTTTTCGAAACATTAACTAATTCGAACGCGTTTGCGTTTTGTCACAAAATGTATGAAAGTGGTATGAAAACGTGAACAGCGCCTCTGGTGGTCACTAGTGGAAACTAAAACAGCGAGTATAACATTTGTTGCTAACCAATGACCGCGCGTATTTCAAACTCGGTGATAGCGTTTTCATACATTTTGAGACAAAACGCAAACGCGTTCGAATTAGTTAATGTTTCGAAAAAACTTATACTAGAGCTACTAGTCACTCTACGCATTTTCAGATAAACTTATGTAGAATGGATTTTGTATATCAATCTAAAGTACTTTTATATGATATTGATATACGCATATACTTTAGGTAGCCTTAGCGGTACACATATGAAAACAAAAGAAAACATGAATATGATAGATATATCGCTACTATACATGAATTAAGATCACCAAATCATCGGTAATTTCTTCTTACTTGTATTTCTTTAAATTAATACAATGCACCATTGATCCTGTCTTATAGTTTTGTGTTCCTAACAAAACAATCTATACACAGTAGGTTTAACCTGGCCTGTTTATCTGCCTCGTGCACTCGTGGCCTGGTGGGGTAACTTCAACTTTTCCATTGACTTCCGATATTTATTGAATTGGAACAGGTGTTTGCGTACTCATACCATTGAAAGTTAGCGAACGTAATAAATGTAAATATTTTCGACAATATTTCTTGACTTCATATTTAGGTAGCGTAGATATTAAGCAGATATTATTTTAGGAAACGTAGGGCACAGCAACTTGTCATCTTGATGCACGAATTTGGAGCAGCCTAAGCAAGCAACTGGGGAAGTACCTCCGCCTTGCAGAATACCACAGCCATAATAACATTATTTGCTGTACACACAAATATCTGAACACGACTCCATGTCAAGGCGTTAAAGTGCAAGTTGAGATATTTTTGAGCACCCTGAAAGTACAGATATATTTGACATCGACTGTACATAGGAAACGTTCAAAAACGCTAGGCGAGTGAACAACGAGTGTCTGAAACAGCGCTAACTGCAACTCGTAAGAAGGTCAGGGGTGCCACGTTGCCACTTTGCGCCATGCCCGCACTAACGACTGCCGTCTCAGCTAAGGCTGCCACTTGAGAGGAGTGTCAGAAGTTTCACCTAAGAAAATGTTCGTATTCGCTTCTGTCATTGCGATTTTTGAAGTGTCAATGGTTTTTCTGTTTCAATGATAAGTATCGGCCGTAAAGCAGATTCAGCATTGAGAACTAACGAAATTCCAATGGTTCTGTGGAAGACGAAACAAAAGCTACGCATAAATTGTTCACACTGGCATGCGAGAAATAAAATATGATAAACCAACAAGTACCAAATATTGTCATAACCATTATAATGACGTGATTCTTATTCCATCTACCCTACTTCCCTAGACTATATGCCGACTTGTTCTGTTTTTACTAACAAACTTTTGATATCGGTAGCCGAAAGGTAGCTATTACGTTTACGTCTTATCAAAATACATTTTGTTCACTTTTTAGCCATTTCGTTGGTTTTGAATGCCATGTTTAATTAACGAACTGGGCATGTAGTCCGAAATTCGAAATCTGAACTCTGTACAGTGTTGCCCCTTTCACTAATATAGTAACACGAGAGTGAAAGGGACGACACGACACGATGTTCGGGCAACCGTCGGCGGCTGTATTTCCGAGTTCATATACCTTTTTAAGGCACGAGTGAATATTAGGCATCTTCTGGGTGAACTCGCTTCATCGTCGGTTTTAACTTTTTCTTCTGGCTAGATGCTGGCCAGGAGTAATCCCATTTATATATATTTTTAAATACAACACCTGGGCAACCCTACCGTCCCTTGTCCAGAGCGCGCGAGGGCGTTACTCGCGATATAAAACTTAACTGCGCGCCCGTCTGCTTTGTATCGTCTGCGGCTCGTGTGGCCACCCTCACACCATACTTGCAAAATTGTACTATCTTCGTGGAAACTTCCTGTCACTTACTTCATTTGAGTATTGAATACATCCTTTGTTCTTACGATTTCAGTTTGCGGCGACGGTAAACTGTACAATCCAAAACTCTTAAAAACTGTTTCAGATTTCAAAACACAACCTTTCAGACATTTGAAACACAAACCATTTGAAACCCTCATACGGTACACATACGGAGCTTTGAAACATCTTCAACAAAAGCAATTGTAGGACAAAGGAAACCGAGTAGTTCGTAAAATTTGAGAGGTCCTAGTTTTTTTTTCTCACATCTGGTTCAATATTGCAGTGCTATTGCACATGCTGTGTCCCGTCGTTTGATGGATAAAATCTAGTCCTAATGTTTCAGTTATACTATCGGTCGTTGGAAATTAAATGTACAATGTATGGTTGACGAAATATAAGCTGCACCGATTCGCCATACAATTTGTTCGAGGAATCGGTGCAGCTTATATTTCTTCAACTATACCTATTATAGACCTCCGACTACTTTGTCCTGACATAAATAAGACATATACGACAATGGGCAAGCAGATTATAATCACGGCTGGTACCTGTTCATAAAAAAACCTATTTGCGTTGTTACTGATGATTATTGACATAAAGCCAGAATCTTCTCGATATAATTTTACGTGACTTTAACGTACAAAAAACCGTCCAAGTTCGAGTCGGACTCGCGCACGAAGGGTTCCGTACCATTAGCGGGTTCGCCTTTGTACTTTCATCTTATGTGACATGTATAATATTGTTTTAACCTGTTTTGTGTACAATAAAGTGCTTACATACATACATACATACATTATCTATAGAGAAGGCAAAAAATCATGTGTGTTGTATAGGAGCCCCCTTAAATATTATTTTATACTATTTTTTAGTATTTGTTGTTATAGCGGCAACATAAATATATCATCTGTGAAAATTTCAACTGTCTAACTATCACGGTTCATGAGATTACAGCCTGGTGACAGACGGACGGACAGCGGAGTCTTAGTAATAGGAACCCGTTTTACCCTTTGGGCACGGAATCCTAAAAAGGAATAAAAATAAATACTCAAACAAACAAGTATGCAATGTCACCGTAACCAATTAACATCAATTTACAAACACATCACGACCACCACCACACCAGCACCTGCAGTAACTTCTATAATCGCTCACAAACTTTAACTTCTCCCAGAACATTTCTAGACAATCTTACCACGATTCCCAAAGTGCAGTGAGCACAAACAATGCCCACAAGTGTCCACGTGACCAATAATATCCAGTTACCGGGCGGCCGCGTCTGCAGTTGCATTATTCAGCGCGCAATAACGAGGGATGCACTTTGTCGCCCTGTTGCTTGAGTTTAATGCTTGCAGACAGCCAAGATGTTTGACCTACATTCCTACCTCATTTTGTAAAACATGTTTCGTCGGCGTAACTTGGTCCAAAGGTAAATTGTTGCACAAAGATTCCAATGGCTAAAGCGTATAACTAAAACTAAAATAATTTGAAAAAATTGATGTCACGTGATACTCACGCGAAAAATTAATTTCTCAAATTATTCTAGCTTATACAAGTTTATTCTAGGAAAGGGGGCATTTTGCGCAAATGGAAAGCCAATTTATGAAAGCTTGTTACATAAGTTTCTTAAAATATCACGCCTTTAGCCTGCGAATGTCAAAATACGTTTTGTTTGGAAAGCGTCCCACCTTAAGGCTAAGGTGTTATCAGTTAAAAACTGACATTTATTTAGGCATATACGTTAGAAAACCCTTCGCGTGGTAATGTTAAAATAGTCTAATCAAATGATGACTTCGATTTATAAAACAATAGGTTCAAATGTCTGCCACGGATCCGCAACTTAAAGAGGCCTCATCAGTTAAAAAACGCTAGTCTAATTAGGACATTTTCTGTTTGAATTGACACGTATCATGAGTCATGTCATTTTTTAATGTTACTATCTAGAACAGGACGTCTAATGTATTTTTTGGATTTTTCATAAAGAAATATGGTTTTATACATCACTCCAAATTGAACATTCTCAGGCTATCTAAAAACTATTAATACTTTTGTCATAATTTGAAATCAAAACATTTTGAAACTTGAAAGGCCTCTTAAGGCGATATATCGATTGAAAGAGACGCCCTTTGTTTTTCGCTCACGACAAAACGGGATGCAACCCTCTCCGAGAATGGCTTTTTAGACAAATCTCGTTAAATATCTGACTGTGTGCAGGTTTATTAAATTTCCTCTTGTCAGTACCTAGATGAGGTAAAATACCATCATATTAACTTAATCGTGTCTTTTAATAATGCGTTGTTTTAGTAGGCTGAGGAAAAAAAGGAAAATATAGACTCAACTTTGGATTTATTTTCTATCGAGAAAATTTTAAGCAATCATGTTTCGCTATTGTCAGTACCACAATCATATAGTCAAGAATCATATATCTAAAAATCAGCCCCTACTGTTTGCTTAGTCTGGGCAGGACAGCGTTTCAAAGTCTCCAAATTTCTCAGTGTAGCGCCTTAAGCATGCTCGGTGCAGAATACATACGGAACCAAAACGCAAGAAATATCACCGCTTTCATAAAACTGATCGCCTTGATACCCTTGAAAGCGACAACGGATTGCTACAACATCATAAATACTTCCAGTCCCATAGACATTTTTATTGATATGAATTATGTGATTTGTCAATGCGTATATTTCATCTTTCGGGGGGACTTCGAAAAACATACACCGGCCTTCGATATCGGTATAATTTATTACCTCCTCGTTATTATCTGGAAGAACTTTTCAAGCCCGTGATTTCCCCGGCGAATCGGCCGCTTATTTTATTCAGTTTACCCATTTAACATATTTATTCTGTAAGGAAATTAATGAAATTTACATTATTCAATTTACTTTTAAACACCCTTGGGAGACTTAAATATATTAATTGAATGCTGAGGAAGGAATACATTAATTAGGCGCGCGGTTGTTTTGTGCGGCAAACCAGCTCACCACGTTAGATACCTCAAAGCTAAGTTAAATTGAGTTCAACTGGTTACGTATTATCTTCATTCGAAATCTTTGTTTAACACTAATGTGGCCCCTTGAAAGAATACGCCCCGTTGAGAGCCTCATTCTATCAAAACTAGAAACTTTCCATTAATCATTGATTCACTATAACTCAACTACTCAAACTCAACAACCCGTCAACGAATAATGAGGATAACTCAAGAATGCCAATAAAAAACTCAGGGCCGCAACAAATTGGCCGAGCCGGCGGAAACAAGCACATTGTTTGGGCCTAGTTAAGGTTGGCATTTTTTTGTAGCCTGATCGCTCATTTTACTCGCTAGACGGTAAGAAAACTCGCTGAAATTTGAAGTACGTAGGTACCAGTAGTCCAGATACGCACCTAACAAAAAATCTAAGGCGCTGGTCCGGCAAACCAAAGGCGGGTTCGATTCCCGTATCAAGCTGCGTGCGAGATCACGGTAAAAAAAATTTCGATGTATTTTATCTCTGTTGGTATAAAAAAAAAATTAACGTTGTGGCATTCTCTGGATGAGGAGGCCTATGTCCAGCAGTGGACGTGTGGTAACTAATCTTTTTTCTTTATCTCAAAACTGTCGTTGTGACGTAAGACGTATAAAAAGCTAGGCGCTCAAACAAGATAACGGACGTTATATTACCGCATTAATAAACTTCGCTGCTTTTGTCTTTGTTAGCTGTAATGTTAATGTTTCTACTACAGAGCATAATTGAAGAGAAAGCCACGTTCATAACTTTCACGCTTTTGTACATTATAGGTATA
Source organism: Cenopis cana (assembly GCA_951800055.1). Taxonomy (NCBI): domain Eukaryota; kingdom Metazoa; phylum Arthropoda; class Insecta; order Lepidoptera; family Tortricidae; genus Cenopis; species Cenopis cana. The sequence continues at coordinate 2,247,181 of OX637483.1, read as the reverse complement.
TACGGGCGCAGATAAGACAGGTAACGCAAACTTATCCATAATGCGTCTTTCCTGTATCCAGTAGTTTACCCTCCCATCCCATGTGTAAGCCGACCAAGTAAAAGCTCGGTCACACAGAGTGCGCGACGCAAGCGGAACGCCGCGCTACGTGACCGCGCTGCGCGTCGCGCAGTCACAGTCAGTGTGGCGACGCCAACCTGTTAGGCGACTGCCTGATTTGTCGGTGCGGAGGCAGTACGATATGAGAAAAGTGTCAAATGTCAGTGTCAGCTGTCAGTCGACGCGATACCATTTTTTACTACGCCCCTACATTTAAATGAGTGCTTCCTGATTGACGCGGGATGCGCGATAGCGGGACGATGCGCGATAGCGGGACGATGCGAAGGCGGTACTGCTTCGCTTCTGCGCATGATATTACTACTGCGCAAACGTAATACTGACAGTATTATGTCAAGTGAGAATCTTTGCGACGTCAGTAAGTTTACGTCAAAGAAGAAAATGTCACATATCGATCCCGCCCCGCCAAGTCAGGGAGTCGCCCTACCGTACGTCCCGGAGCGCAGCGGGCGCGCTGCGTGGCGTTCCGCTTGCGTCGCGCCCTCTGTGTGACCAAGCCTTTACTCTGTCAGCTTTCAAACGGGAGGGTAAACTACTGGATTGACAAAATACAACTTTACTTCTTTATAATATTAGTATAGTAGTATAATAAATAATAATTCTAGTTTACATACCTAATGCAAGTAGTAACAGTTCTAAGTCTATACGTTTGAGTTTGTTCTAAGTCTGCGTTTGAGTTTGTACCTACAGGCACTTCGCGCGTGATTAGCCTGTTGGAAAGCTCTACTTGAAAATAATTAGTTAAGACAGCAGTGAATTTCAGGTGAAAACTAAACTGACAATTCATAGACCTGGTGTGAAGCTAATACTGTAGCACACATTTTCGAAGTCACGTCCCATTTAAAAGGTAAACATTAAGGTTTCATCCGCATGTGTATTTACTTGTATCGTCACGCGTACCCTTGTCAGTGGTAGAATTTTTAACTTTTTATTTAATTTCTCTCGTAGTAATGTTTGGGATATAATAGTACATTACTTACCAAGGGCGATAAAACAAAGAATGTCTCAGATCGCAGGTATTTTACGCCCGAGCCGAAGGCAAGGGCGATAAATATGCGATCTGAGGCTTTCTTTATTATTGCCCGTGGTAAGTACAAAATTTTATGTCACCCCCTAGCCAGGAAGTGGGTTTTTTCGCGCGCGGAGCGTGCGATAATGGCCACTTTATGGCTAGGTGTGACATAAAATTATTTATTATTTTTTTCATGCTTCTGTTTAGACAATAGTAACGACTTTAAAAAGTAATATAGTTTCTGGAACTTTATTAGACTAATCTTATTGTATTGTCTTATTGTTATGACGACCGCTTTAGCTTAGCTGGTAGTGACCCTGCCTACGAAGCTGGAGGTCCCGGGTTCGAATCCCGGCCGGGGCATTTATTTGTGTGATGAGCACGAATATTTGTTCTTGGGTCGTATTTATTTATCTATATAAGTATGTATATCGTCGCTTAGTACCCATAGTACAAGCTTTGCTTAGTTTGGGACTAGGTTGATTTGTGTAAGATTGTCCACAAATATTTATTTATTTATTGTTAATAGTATAGTATATTATATTGCTTGCGCTTGCTCTAAGTATCTGACAGCAAGCACGCATAATCAATGTGAATATTATTTAAATTATTTGTGTGTGTTTAGTTTAGATGGATTCGTTTTAGGCCCATAGAGTTAATTACTCCGTAATACATTTTTATCTACACACATATCATAAATCCTCTAATATGCGTTCGGAAACCGTAGAAAATGACTCTCATTTCAACATTCAATGAATTTATGGCAATTTTCTTATCTGTGGCTAAGACTACAGCAGTAATAAAATATTTCATTTTAATCTCATATATGATGTTAAAATATTACGTCAAACAAAACTGTCAAAATTTAAATGTCAAAGTTGACATGTCCCTATTCTAGTATCACTGAAAATTCAAATTCAGTCGATGCGAAATGTCAGCTCGATGTTTTTTTAGTATATATCGCACGAAATTTGAGCTAGAACGACATGATCACATCAGAATAAGGACTCTTTACTTTTTAAAATAACATTCAGGTATCTGTTGCCAGTTCTGATTTCGATATTTCCGCAACCGTGCAAAAAAGGTTGTATTAACACAATTATTGTATTTATTTACTACGGTTTCTGAACACATCTTAGAGTAATTATAATATGTGTGTAGATAAAGTAATGTATGCAACTGTACATAATTAGGCATTATGTACCAGTTGCATAAACTACTATTATGATTCATAAAGATAGTGAAACCATGAAAGATCATATTGCATTTACAGTTTACGTTGCATTTGATTTCTAATTAAGTAAATAGCTGCACTTAAATTTCTGGATTGTTACATTTATGTAAACCGTCCAGTTGATCAACGAAAAAAAATAACTATTTCATTTTACGTTGACATTTTAATATAAAATTTGACTAACAATATTAGAACAAGCCTAATAGAGGTTTCAAAGCTGGTCGTAAGATTTTTATAGACCACAACAACATGCGGTAAGAAAATAAACCAATAAAAGGAGATGGGAGCACACGCGGGTAAAAAAAAAAACATTTATTACAGTAATAAAAGTTAAATTGCGGCTCCGCAGCGTCAACAAAGTCTCAATTACGGGGCAGACGCGTTATTTGTCGCCCGCGACAGTGAGCGATGCCGGTGCATTCCGTGCTCTGTTCATGTGTAGTTACCACTGCAACTTGAGCTTTAAAGCCGGAGCCCCACTGCTGCGCACGCTACGCACGCACACGCTATACACGTCACCCACGTGGGTCCATTGGTCTGGCTGCGTGTGTCAACATTTCCACAACAACCAATGCACGCACACGCTAAACGTGTCTCCCACGTCGATAGATTGGTCAGCTGCGTGTACCAACATTCCCCATTGCGGTGCACGCGGCCCGACCTGGGTCGGACTGACTCTATCCGGTATGCGGCGGTACCGGGACGAATAGGGACTATATGTGTCTGTGTTGTCGCGATCACGCGTTGGATGTCCCCGCCGGCGGGAACGTCTGAGTGTACGCGTCGTGTCTGAGTTGGACGCCGTAAGCGCAGCTTTCCATCTTTCGATGGACACTGTGATTACGTCGTCAGGGTCCGTGAGTGTGTCCCTAGGGCGCCGGACCGTGCGGCCTAGGGATGTCAAAAAAATCGATTAATAATCGATTATTATTATTATAAAATATATTATAAAAAATATTATTATAAAAAATAATCGATTTTTAATCGATTTCGAATTTGCAATAAAACGATTAATATAAAATCGATTATAATTTCACGGCCGATTAATGCCGATATAAATGTTGTCAATTCGAAACTTATTTTTTTTTACGTTTTATTATTTGAGATAGGTTTCGTTCGGCTCTACCTCTACCGTACCCGTGTATCGCTTAATAATAATCACCGTGTAACCGATCCCTTAGGAAATCTTTAAAAAATCGATTATGATACAAAATCGATTATTATTTCTTCAAAAATCTTTTTTTTTTTTAGTCGATTTTTAATTTGAAGCAAAATAATCGATTATCTAATAATCGATTATTCGACACTGAATTGACATCCCTATGCCTCCCCTAATAAGTGATCGCCAAGTTACTATAGAGGGGGGAGGGATGGGAACATAATATACTACTATTTGCTACAAGCACGGCGCACGTTCTCGTAGCCCCCGTACCCCCAGCCCCACTAATAGATACGGCATTCGTTCGTAGCGTGGACAGCGTGGGTCGCAGTGGGGCTTGGCCTGCCGCGCGCGCTATCGTGTGCGTGGGGGGCACTTCGGCACAGGCCACACGTGTCTCAGTGACGTCATTTCGTGCGTAGCGTGTCCGTGCGCTGCTGTAGAAGTATCTACTTACATGTTAATACGAAGCTTTTTTGTACCCACGTGCGTAGCTCGACCGTGCGCAGCAGTGGGGTTCCGGCTTAAAATGGGTCCGCAACAGTTGGCTAGTGCGCTAACCAACCCGCGTAGCAAGACATTGATAACGGTTCTAGAAAATACGGGGTCTGTTTAGATCGGTCGTGTTGCATTGGGGCCGAGAACTGGGCGGTTCACAACGCTTACCTCATGGCACCTCAGTACAACCAGCGTAAGTCTAAACCAGGATTATACGTTGTTTATACGAATGACGACGTCAATACTAGTTGGGCGCCTGTGATCAGGTGAAACAAGTTAGTGAATAACTTCTGTCTTGGGTTTAGAGATAAATTAAGCAAGTTCATCGTTACGGAACGGACTCAGTGGAGACGTGATGCCACAAAGGAAATTATTTGGTTGTTCTCGTATGCAATATGTACCTTTCTGTTTAGGAGTAGAGGAAATTCGTAAGTGAATACAAAATATATATCACAATAGCGGTCGCTAAAAAGTCTTTTAGAAAAACCACATTTTTTCAATCATGTCTTAGAACAGTTAGTGGTTCTAACTGCATTAGAACCAAGTGCATAGAATAAGGAAGAAAAGAGTTTTGTTTTTCGTTGGCGGTACAGGTTTTATTTGGGTAAAGAACTATGTTATTCATATAAGTTAAAATGAACAACTATTTAGAACGATGGACTAAAAAGGGGACCTTAGTTTTATTTTATTTAAAAAATAATGGAATTGCTCTTGGCCAGCATCTACCCAGGGGGTAAAGATGAGGCCGACAATGAAGCGAGATCACTCAGAAAATGCCTATTCACTCTTAGCGCAAGGCGCAATAAACCTTTTTCCCATAGACCGTGACATTTTAACAAACTTTTTAAGATGTATTCAAGATAACAGACAAACCGTACGTCCTTGCCAATGCCAAGTCTATTTTCGTATAGCCATTCAAATCAAAACTACAAGTTATCGTAAGAGCATTCTAATTCTATCGTAACTAATGGATTCACTAGAATGCCATAAAATTCAGTCATAATAACGAAGCACCTGAAAGCATAAACTCGCAATTTTAAAATGTGCTCATTTTTAGAGAGGAATTGTGAGTAAATTTGATTATATAAATTTAAAGTTCTCTCCGCCCGGAGCGGCGGCCCTTTCGTGAGCTGAGAGCAAAGTTTGCGTTTGAGAACCGTAGTATTTATTAACACACGCTGAGCTATGGTAATGAATGTTTAACGAGGTTACAATATTCTACTGGAGGAGCGATTCATTGAAGGGACAGATGACGCATTGGCTGAGCGTGACTTTTATGGTTGCATTGACATACAAAACAAAAGGGATGCAAGTCGAATATACTTTTACTCCAATATGCTGGGAAATGTTCGCCTTAAGGTGACGCCGTGATAAACTATGAAACTCAAACAGTGTGCTGAAATCCCCTCACCTCATCCGCCCCGGTATTTCTTACGCGGCTCGCGATCGAATAGTGCATGACAGAGTTGACAGACAGAGCGCCGCACGGAACATAGACATCAAAGGAGAGGTATTAATTTTTTTAAATACGACGGTGGGAAACAAGCGTATGGTCCACCAGATGGTTAGTGGATACCGCAGCCTACAGACGCGGGCTACTCCATGCGCGTTGCCGAGTCTTTATCAAATTTGAGGATTAATTTGTGCTTTCCACATTTCTTAAATATTTTCTAATTATAAAATTACTTTTTAGAATTTGTAATACCTATAAAGATTAGATTAGATTGTGTTTATTGTGTACCTAATTAGAGATGTATGGGTATTTAATAATAAGAATTTTATCGGGTAAAACTTGATACAAATATGAAAAACTATTCGTGCCGACATTATTACCGATGTCGGATTAGGAGGTAAGAAATCAAATATCTATTGTACATGTTTACAGTTAAACCCTGACAAGATTGTATTTGGCCCTGAAATTAATAATAATGAGTGTAAGTCATGTACAGTCGGTACAGTGTAGCTTCATGTTAACAATGTAGAATGTCCAAAAGTTTCCAAATAACCATCCCGCTCTTTACGGAAGCTCTGCGCGTAAAATAGTAAAAAAAATATACTACAATAATATTGAAATGAAAAAAAGTGTGGATTATTTGTGAAATATGGCTCGTTGGCGGTTTAGGTATGAATATGTTGACTTTATGTTTTTAATTGCAGACCCATACGTAATAAAAATAAAGACATAGAACCGTTTAATGATGAATTTAAGACCAATCTTTGCAATTATTTTCTATCGAGCCGATTTCGTCCAATTATGTATCGAGTCCGTACAAGGTCTTTGAAATATGATAAATATTAACATATATTTTGATGTGCTAGAACAGATAGTTTTTCTTAAAAAACTGCTTAAATAACATCAATTTCAACAAAATTAGGTCTTGACAGCCTCTGCTATGCTACCTATTCATCTAAATCTGATTCAAAATATTCTTCAGATTCGAACTCCGATGATGCTTCATTTTCGTCAGTTGTTGAAGTGTCACTTTCAGTATCACCGACCCCAATTATAAAATGTTCGGCCAGTGATTCGATTATAAGATCTTTTTGCCTATTTTCGTAGTTTGGTGGACGTGTCCCTTAATACGAAAAAAAATACCTATTGAGTTAAACCCCAAACCAACAAACCAGTTAAATACAACGGCACTATAAAATGTCAGTACCGGACATGTCAACAACCAATAAGCAATCCAATATCCGCAACACGGCGAAGGTAAAATAAATTCTTATCCAGGCTTTAAATACATGAATATAATTAAAACTTAACGCCGTGGAATACAAAATTATTTCTAATGAAAATCTGGCAAGCTAAATTATACTTACTGTATAAAATTCTGGCAATCCACAGAGAACCCATGGCATATCGAGTTGCCACTAGCGAGTTAGATAGGTATAAAACCCTACATTGGCAACACATTTTGTAAGTCTTTATACTTCAGTAGCATTTCTCGTGTTGTACAACATATAAAATAATGTAAATTAAAACGATGTATAGAAATTTATAATACAGCCGAAGTAGGAACCTCCTCCTTTATAGGGTTCCGTACCCGAAGGGCCAAGCGGAACTCAATTGTTGTCACTCATGCGTCCGTCCGTCCGTCCGTCCGTCGTCTGCCACAAAATTTTGTTCCGAAGAATTTGTCAACTTCCGTTTGACCTATGAACTTGAAATTTGGTGATCATGTTTATTATTACGTATATTTTACCAATAAATACTTAATAAAACACATTTTTTGAGGTTGGTTCAGAACCCTAGATGTGCGAAGTCCGACTCGCACTTGGCTAGTTTTTTGAAATTGGTTAAAAATACTCTTAAAACAGTTTATCAGTAAGACGGTTTTATATCTCAAATACTAAGTATTCGATTATCAAAACTTATATATAACATGACATATTTTCGTTTTCGTTTAAATCCGGAGACGACTCCATGGCATTGTTTTCTTTTCCAACTAGAACATTGAATGACATTTACGAATGTTGTTGAATAAATTTATTTGCGTTTTTACTTACCTTTTACAACCATATTTTTACATTAATCAATTAAACAAGCTTTCCTTTTTCGTTTTGAGTGCTTCCTCGAGTTTTTACGCGAATAAAATAACATTTTAAACATATATTTACGTAATTTTGCTGGTCTCGACGAGCACGGGTCCAACGCTGACAGCGGCCGTCGGCCGATTGACTTGACATCTTGTCATCATTCTTGTATAGAAAACACGGCACGCGCTGGCTTAAACTATAAGGTCGTATACGACAAAACCGTGTTTTTCGATTTAAATAAGAGTTCTAAGTTATTTTATAAAATCCAATTATAATTTTAAAGTGTTTGTTAAGATGAATCTATATTGAAAACTAAGAGGCTTTAACAAGTGCCGTTTGTCTGTAAAATGCGAATCTCTGTTTAAACAGAGGTGTTTTTGACGAAGAAAAGTCTGTTGCAAAAGTTATCCAATCGTGAAAAGCAATTATAAAATTAAAGCTAAAGGTATGATTGATCATGTGAGTCAATTTCGTTTTCATCAGTTGCTTGGTTGCTGAGAAAAATGGAAATCCATGCAACCAATATTTCCAAAGCGTCGTCTTAATGTGTCGCAAAAGTCCGTGATGTTTCTCGTTATCGACTAGCGCAGATTTAAAAAGTTGAAAGACATTATTGTCCTGCCGCATCGACCGGGAAACGGTACGAAATTGCATTATTAACATTATTGTAATGTTTTTTTTAAAGTTTTAAAGTGGCGTTCTGACTAAGGAATTCATTGGAAACAGCCAAATGCTTGGGCTATCAAAGTGCTCCCGCGTTTCTTTTTGCCACAAATTGAACAGGTGAAATGTACGAGCGTATTTAGCGCCACAAATAGTTTAAAAAGAAGTGTTCTTTATTAATTCCAAAATTAACTATCTACGTTATATATTTTAGCCCCAGGTTTTGTTTAAAGTTGTTATTAGATTTAAATTTATAATTTTATGTCGTTAAAATAATAGTAATATAATATTAAACAAATTTAGTATTTCGTAATACTTAAATTCCAAATAAAATATGGCGGGAAATATAATGAGTATTGTTTTTTTACCCACACATAAATATATGGTTGCCTGATTCCGGTGTTTCTGCCTGTGGGTTAATTTTTTGCTTCGCGAATAGATTTCTTTATAAACTGAACATTTTTTTTTAAAGACGCTGGTTTAAAATCTAACATTAATTACTTCCAGCTATGTTATTCAGTTTACGTAAGATAGTACAGCGACATAGAAGCCAGAGTTAGAGGTAACAGTTGCCGTAGAAAGCAAATTGCATTCTTCCATTACGTGTCTCGGCGGCAGCTAATTCGTTTCACAAATTGGATAAAGAATGTAGCGAAGATTCAATGAAATTCAAGCTTAATTTAATTTCAATGTGGCCATCGTCTTACGAGACTTGTAATTGCTGATTAAATAATGATGCGAAGCATTTCATCAACAAAACTCTTAGCTTTGTGCGGAACTGCGGAAGTGGCGCAGACCGGGAAATAATGTGTTCAAATTGTAACCACAGCGTAAACCACAACCAAATACGGTACCAAATATGGTACGCTATCCACATGAGAGTATACAGGAAAACAACGGAGTTGAGAGCAGTCGCCGTGGCAGAAAAAATAGTTTTTGTCTAAACAATAATAACCACACATCTCCATTTTTTTAAATTAATAATAGGATTGTTTTTGGCCAGCATCTAGCCAGAAGAAGCCTATTCACTCGTGCCTTGAAGAGGTCCAGGTTATATGAACCTGAAAATACAGATGCCGGCAGGCTTTCCAAACCTTAGCATTAGCAGTGCGCATTATAAAAGATGATGAAAAAGCGCCTTGTTCGAGTAAGAGGAATTTCAACCAGGTAAGGATTATATACTATCAAACATCCCGTCATCCATTCTTATACACTAATACTACATCTACATCTGAATCTGAAATAATCCTGTTTCTCCAATATGAACACTTTACCGAATTCGAAGCACGTAATCACCACACTTCCAACTTAATAACCCGTAGATTAGACAAAATGATTTCTGAATAGTAGCGACAATCTTTTCCGCTCAGTATTCAGCTCGGGGCGATTTGAATAACGTCCACGCCGAGAGGAATGCAGTTAATTTACACCAGTCCGGATTCATTCTGACACTTGGGACGCAATATTGGTGTAAACTAAACAGTAGTGCAATTGTGTTTGCTGCAATGTTTTCCTCTTGTGACCGGACTGGTCTTTTGTGTTTCGTTACATTGACATTCTTCTAGCATTCTCTCGATTGTGATCTTTAGCCATGTGGACGCTTTGGTAACTATCTAATCTCAATATATAGTATGGGTATAGTCGGCCGTACAAGGGGCTTGTCACCTTTGTTATTCTTAAACTGTACCTCAGCGATGGCCTTCGAGTCTATTATTAGATCTGTTTTTTTCCAATATTCCTTTATTAGACCTTTATAAGATCTGTTTTTTTCCAATATTCAAATTTCGATTAATTTATTCGTTTTTGATTGTGTAATTTTATTTTATTTGTTTGTTTTTCAATGAAATTGTTATATTATTATTTATTCATTTTAAGATTATTAGATTGTTTGACATTTAATTTATTGATTACCTATTTTATTTTTTATTATTTACTTTTGACATTGTTTGACATGAATTTTAGCTCTAGGTTTTGTATTTAGGATTATGATTCTGTCACATTCAAATGCAATATTATATTGTTACTGAATAAATAAATGAAAATGAAATAAATGAAATGAAATTACAGAATATACAAGCAGTACTATGCAGGTAGACAACGTCCTTTGTGGCTGTGTAAGCCGATGCGAGAGCGCGGGTGTCTCTTGGCTCGCTTGTCTTGTCTGCAAGAGTCGAGAAAGAAACTGTACCTAACTTGTTTACAACGGGTGAAAGCGACAAAGTGCCAAAGTTTTCAGTTACTTACGAGGCCGACTGTACTAGTTATACGAAATCAACTGCTATCTAATCTTCTAACCCAAAAGGAAAACTTGAAGACCTTGTTTGGATTAGACGGGTTTTCTCGCGATCCGACCACGAAAATTCACTATGAAAACGTGGAAACCTCGTTACCGGCTTCCGGTGTAAGTTCTCTTATGCCGGGTTTTTGTAGCTTAGTACATTCTATGACACAACTTACCGACATAAAATGTAACGGATCTTTACAAAAGCGAGCCACACTTCGTTCTGTTACTCTACTGCTACCGATATCACTGTGACCTCTTGAGATAGGGTCGTTTGTTTATTGCTCCGCTCTCGGCCGCGTGGTTCTTTAATTCAGGCTCTTGGCTCCTCGAGGACAATAACGCTTCGGTATTTAACAAGACAGCTTTTTACTACACCATTTAATGAAAGCCTAGGTTTGAAAGAAGTTATTAGACAAGTTATCTCGAGCCCGAGAGCTATGATCGGAGTTTCTCTTAGGGATCGTATCCGGAACGAAGTTATTCGCCAGAGAATCTAAGTTACCGACATAGCTCAGCGAATTAGTAAGCCGAAATGGCAGTGGGCAGGTCACATATGCCGAAGAACCGATGGCCGTTGGGGCAGACTGGTTCTTGAGTGGAGACCGCGTGTCGGCAAACGTAGTGTAGGACGCCCTGTAACTAGGTGGGGCGATGATATACGCAAGGCAGTGGGCAGGGATTGGAGGAGAAGAGCTGAAGACCGAGCTCAGTGGCAAGCCATGGGAGAGGCCTATGTCCAGCTGTGGACTGATACAGGCTGATGATGATGATGATGATTAGACAAGTAAGGACACGCAAGAGTCAAGTTGCTCATTTAAGTCTAGACAAATCCGAGCTGCAGAATTCGGTACCATTATCAGTAGAGATAAATTAGGATCACAAGTATACTCGTATAATTAAACAAGGCCAATTTAGAAGGACATTGTTGTCAACTCTTACAACATCAGTTACTCTTTTGTAAAGAACTCTAAACTATTAACCAACATACTAACTCATATACTAATTTTATTACAATATTGAACTTAATTGCGCAGAAAGAACTAAAATTTTAGTTCCTTCTGCGCAATAAACTAAGTAACATAAACAAACTCGATCATAAGGTCAGATCCCGTATACTACCCGTGACTCTTTTGGAGTTGCGAGCGTCTATAGGTTGCGGTGTCCGCTTACCATCAAGTGGACCTTACGCTTGTTTGCCTCCGTCATATATAAAAAAACCGGCCAAGTGCGAGTCGGACTCGCGCACGAAGGGTTCCGTCCCATTATCTCTAAAAACGGCAAAAAAATCACATTAGTTGTATGGGAATGTATGGGAAGCCCCCTTACATATTTATTTCATTATATTTTTTTGTATTTGTTGTTATAGCGGCAACAGAAATACATCATCTGTGAAAACTTCAACTGTCTAACTATCACGGTTTTTGAGATACAGTCTGGTAACAGACGGACAGCGGAGTCTTAGTAATAGGGTCCCGTTTTACCCTTTGGGTTCGGAACCCTAAAAACTATGTATAACGTGCGTAAATCCAGGAGTCACTTAGCCATTCCGTTATGCCCAATTTGTTTCACGTAACGCGATCTGGCTGACAGAATGACCGCGAATTATAGGTGAGGAGCTGGAAGTAATTTCGTGTCGATTCATCGTGACACGACATTTCTATTATGAAATGAACACATCTTCTAAAATATAACAAATCTTGGAGTTTGCTGTGTTGCTATATATGTTTACTTAATTAATAGTTATCCATATGACCTTAGACGTCAGACTCGTTAATGAGTAGGTAGAGTAAATAAACTAAAGGTCTGGTTAAGGTGAAACGTTACGGGTTCCTGTCGATGTTCTGTCAATAGATGGCAGCACGTTGGAATTTAGGGGGTTTTTCAAGGTTTTCAGCGAAACTGCTAAAGTACATAAGATGATTTTCAAACTGCGGAAGAAGCAAAAAATCGTACGTATGAATCGAGATCTACCTGCACTAAACAGTGCTTATTTTTTACGTGTATTCGACCGAAAGCGAAATATTTGCAATTTCGTCCATTCACGCACACGTGCGTACCTAATGTCACAGGGAATGTCAGTCATTGTCAAACAGTACGCAAGTTGAATATAGAGGGCGCAATAATAAATCAAGGAAGAACTTCATATTTACAAAATTACAAATGTGCGACGAACGTAAATAAGGCGGAAATAAATAGAACTACATTTTCGCACTGTTCTCGAAGACATGGGATAGTCCTGTGTTTTACGCTTTTGCAAATTCGCAGTATCGCTACAGACCCACGTTCGAGCCTTGGTCGGGTACCATAGTCTTTTTGTATTTTTATTTTTCTTCGAAGAGCATTTATTATTTTTGTAATATAGTTATAGTTAGTTAGTTAGTTGTTATTACGTTATACAGCATTTTTTTTTAAAGATCGCGATGTAAATTCTGTTAGACGCAAATTGTACTGCAATTATCATACATTTTTAAAGATCACGATGTAAATTCTTATAGACGCAAAATTGTACTGCAATTTATTTATATCATACATAATCTAATCTATCGTTTTGCGTTTTCTTATATTTTATATAGGTACTTGCTAGGTGACGAAATAAATGTACAGATATTATGTATCTACTGAACGATTGAAGCGTTTTCAGTCAAGCATGTTTCTTTTATTAATAAATACTATAGTGACCGAATTATTTTATGAAATTCCGTAGAAAATAAATATGATCAAAGCACATAATATCTGTACAAATTCACTAAGAAGAGTGGCATGGAATCGTCAAGCAAAAAATTAAATGATATTCACAACAAATTTTGTATTTTGCCCGTGAGCCCTTGAAAATTCTTGAATGCGTTCGTGCATCGTTGTCAGGTCGCACTTGGGAAGTTGGGACAGTATGGCAACGTCGCTATGCCATGTTGGTTCTTCTTATTACATTTATATAAATACCGTCGTCTATAGCGCAAGCTTTAGGTACTTTCGAACCAACTGAATCGAGACCCACCGTGGAACCTTGTCACAGAAAGTGTCATAATGATTTTCGTTGTCAGGTAGTACGATGTCACTGTATGACATTTTCTGTGACAAGGTTCCACGGTGGGTCACGCACGATTCAGTTGATTCGATAGTACATACATGCTTATTTTGGGTCTAGGTCGATTTTAAAAGATTGGCGTCAAATCTTATTATATCTTATATCTTTAAACGAGCAATTCTTGTATATTTATTTATTTATATGTATATTTATTTCGGGGATCTCGGAAACGGCTCTAACGATTTTGATGAAATTTGGTATGTGGGGGGTTTCGGGGACGAGCAATCGATCTAGCTAGGTCTCATGCCCGGGAAAACGCCGAGCAAGGCTCGGTCGCCCAGATATATATATCTTTAAACGAGCAATTCTTGTATATTTATTTAAATATTTTTTGAATAAATATTTGAGGACAATCTTACACAAATCAACTTAGTCCCAAACTAAGCAAAGCTTGTACTATGGGTACTAAGCGACGATATACATACTTATATAGATAAATAGATACTTAAATACATAGAAAACATCCAAGACCCAAGAACAAATATTCGTGCTATTCACACAAATAAATGCCCCGGCCGGGATTCGAACCCGGGACCTCCAGCTTCGTAGGCAGGGTCACTACCAACTAAGCTAAAGCGGTCGTCAAATTTATCGTCAAATTTATTTATATATATATTTATTTCGGGGATCTCGGAAACGGCTCTAACGATTTTGATGAAATTTGGTATGTGGGGGTTTTCGGGGACGAGCAATCGATCTAGCTAGGTCTCATGCCGGGGAAAACGCCGAGCAAAGCTCGGCCGCCCAGATATTATTTATTTATACAGGGTGGTTTTTATTTTCCGGTCAGTGATGGCAATGGCAGCTACCAGATCCCGTGCTGCTACGCGAAAATGATCTAAGAAGACTTTCCTTTGATTTTGAATTAATGAAGTTTGACCTTTCAGATTTAAAAAAAAAAACATACAGGGTGGGAGAAAAAGGTCATTTTGGACAAACTTTTTTTTATGCCAATCGATCCCATTTCTATCCAGGATCAAAAGTGATCATGATGATGATAAGTACCTAGTATACAGGGTGGATTTTTCTTTTATTTTTCACTTACTATTTTTTTACGCCTATCGATTCCATTCCTATCCAGTATCAATAATTTCTAAGGGGTGAACGGTAAATGTACTAAAAAGCCACTAATTAAAGAAAACTTATGCCATACAATGTTTTTGACAGAATTAACAATATTATCTAAGATATCAATGGAAATTGTACGAAAGTTTGTTATTGCAAAGTACATTTGTTAAGTTCTAGTTCTAGTAATGTCTGCTTAGTGTGTCTGCGTGTCTGTGTGTCTACGTAGTGATAATTTTCCTTTTAAATTCATCATATTATACATGGATATTTTTTTTTGGGTCAGTGAGCCCTCAGCAGCTACTAGATCCCGTGTTGCTACGTGAAAATGGTCTTAGAAAACCTTCCCTCGATTTCAAATTAATTAAGATTGGCGTTTTCAGATTGTGGAAAAAACATACAGGGTACGAGAAAAGGGTAATTTTTGATAAAATTTTTTGAAGTTAAAACTTCTTTAGCGGCGCTGAGCACTTTTTGTGATAGGAGAAAATTGTTAAACTCGAGACGATTCGTAAGATCAGCTAGTTGTTAGACCCGTCCTAGTATCGTGATTGCGATGTTAGGAGGGGTCTACTCAGCTAAACTCAGCTGGTTACACGATGCGTAAGACACAATGATACTCGGGACATTTATGTATATATGTAAATGGATTATGCGAATACGAATATGAGTATGAATATGAGTATTAATGTGAATATGAATATGAATACGGATACCGATACCGATACGGATTCGGATTTGAATATCTTTGTTATTTACTTTCTTTATTGAGTTTTCACTTCTGCCGGCACTCCCAGAGTGCAACCCGTTGTTTTTTTTATGTCAATAAAGAAAGTAGGTAAATAACAAAGATATTCATATCCGTATCCGTATCGGTATCGGTATCCGTATTCATATTCATATTCATATTCATGTTCATATTCATATTCGTATTCGTATTCGTATTCATATTCATATTCATATTCATATTCATATTCATATTCATATTCATATTCATATTCATATTCATATTCATATTCATATTCATACTCATATTCATATTCGCATAATCCATTTACATCCTAAATCCTAATATTCTAATCCTATCCTAATATCCTAATACTAATCCTTCCTAATTTCCTAATCCTAATAATATTATAAACGTGAAAGTTTGTGCGGATGTATGGATGTACGTTCCGTTTAATCTCAAAAACTACTGAACGGATCTCTATGAAACTTTCCAGTGTTGTAGCTTAGACATCAGAATACGGCATAGGCTATAATTTATTTCAAAATTTAAAAAAATTTGGTAGCAAAACTAGATTTGGTCCCATACAAGATACAAGCTTTGATCCTGGTTAGGACTCGAGGGGATCGAGTGGCATAAATTTTTTTTTGTGAAAAATTTCATTTTTCTCGCATCCTGTATGTTTTTTCCAAAATCTGTAAACGCCAATCTTCATTAATTAAATATTAAGGGAGGGTCTTCTGAGACCATTTTCGCGTAGCAGCACGGGATCTGGTAGCTGTCCTAACTGACGCATAAAGAAAATCCACCCTGTATATTCCCAAAATGCATGCTTGGATGAGGATGACGACACTGATTTCAGATCTCGAAAGTATAACACACTATATGGACACCACGACGAGTTCTGTAGATCTAAAAAATAGGTCGCACAAACCGCTATCGAATATTTTGTTGAGTCACAATCGTCCATAGGCTATGCTGTCTACTTACGATGGTAACAAACCATAAGCTTGATTGCCACCGCCGTGGTATTAAAAAAAATGCTCATTCATCAACTCATGGCACGGTGGGGTGGGATGTACCGGCAACCAATTTTGATTTCTGGGCCACTTCTTACCTTGTCACAGTGAAAATCTATATGAAAGCCGCTAGAAATCTCGTATTGATGTTACTGTGACAAGGTACGAAGTTGCCCAGAAATCAAATTGGTTGACCTAACGTCCACAGAAGCTTCAGACTTAGTAATAAAGGGATTACAAAAGTAGTTACTGATGTTGTTATATCCAATTATCACCATAGCCTATGGACCCTATTACATCCTATTAACACCGTAGCCCATTAGACTAAGCCCGTAGCCTATTAGTTTGTTTTCCTTGTATGTACTTGATTTGTGCAATAAAGTGTTTACTACTACTACTACTATTCCGTTTAACTTCGTAGCCTATCGTCTCTGTTGATTTTCAATAAACACCGTAGCCTATGGTCGTTCTTAACATTCGATTGACACCGTAGAGCTATTTTTTATCAATGGACAACCGTAGCCCATGGACGCTTTTAATTTGCATGTAGGCAGATAGTTGTCCAAGTACAAATGGTTGTGTTTCATCTTGAGCAAAAATACATGTCATTGATGCAGGTCGGTAATCAGTGCCGGATTAACCCTTAAACAAATTAAGCAATTGCCTAGGGCACCACGTCTAGGGGGGCACCAGAAACACCACGAAAAAAAGGTCTTTATCTATTCAACGAGCTCTAAACAACGACTGGTCAAATCATTATTTATTTTTTTCACGTCCTTAAAATATTTTTCGATAATTTGTATGGCTTTGGGTAAACCGCATGCTTTAGGCTGCGTTTCCACCAGAGATGTGCGAGGATGCGTTTTCATACATTTGACACCTCGCAACGCGCCGAGCGAGGTGTCAAATATATGAAAATACATCCTCGCACATCTCTGGTGGAAACGCAGCCTTAAACTATGAAAATTTGAAAACGGAATTTCCAGCAGTTTGGCTTCAAAACCTGTGACAGGTGACAGACGTACACATTAAAGAACTCCAATTGGACCCTTCGGGTATGAACGAAACCCTAAAAATAAGTACATTAACATCGTGGTTTGCGTAGTTATATTTTTTAGTGTCGATTTCTACTGGGTATTTATTTATTCGGAGAACCAACAGCTGCTATTTTTACATTAATTTTGTATGGCTTTTTATGCGTGCCTGCATCATAATGTTCGAAAAATTTCGCGCTCGCTACGCTCGCGTTTTCGTCTACATATGTTATGACTTGATGCGTATGAAGTATTTTCCGCACCTGCATCATAATGTTCGAAAAATTTCGCGCTCGCTACGCTCGCGTTTTCATCTACATATGTTATGACTTGATGCGTATGAAGTATGTATTTTCCGCACCTGCATTATAATGTTCGAACAATTTCGCGGTAGCTACGCTCGCGTTTTCGTCTAGATATGTTAAGACTTGATGATGCGTATGAAGTATTTTCTGCACCTGCTTCATAATATTTGAAAAATTTCGCGCTCGCTGTGCTCGCGTTTTTGCGGATGGGGGGCCCACAGGCGTGGTTTGCCTAGGGCATCAAATAGTCTTAATCCGGCACTGTCGGTAATAAATTTATTTTAGGAGATTCACCTCCATAGAACTCCATACCTAGCAAAAGGTGGAGATGAAAAAGTTTTGATTATTTGAAGTGAATAGGTACTTCGTTGTCGGGGTTTTGTATTCACTTCAAAAATAATAATTATCCATATAATCCAATCATACGTATACTCGTACGGAGTAGGCGCCTTACTTCTTTAAAACTGTATTAAAACACAAATCGTAAAACTTCTCAATTATAATCTCAAAAGAAACTCAATAATCTATAAAATAATATAATAATAATGTGTGTTACTGTTACATGGCTGTTATAGACATTTTCGCAATTTTTGTGCACCTTATTCCTTTGTAATAAAGCGTTACCTTTCACGCAGAGTCTTACTACTGTGCCTTATAAGGCAATCCCAAAAAAGCAACAATAAAGTGTTCAGTTTCGTTTCACCTTCATTAACAGTTTGAAATTCGTTCTATCAGAAAACAAATGACATGGCTGTTACGTCACTACCAAAATGAAGAGCGCAGTATGATAAAATGAATGCCTTCTCTTTCATCACAAAATAAAAGTGTTTGCAAAGAAAGTGTCGCCACCTATAAAGTCAATAAGTACTACCTACTGTTATAGCTAACTGTCAACAACAGCTTAAAATTGACATCCGAGCCATCTATTGGAGGTTTTGGACAACGATCTGTCATAAGCCGCGGCCATTTTCTTTACATGGACAGTATAAAACTCACTCACACATACATGGCACCGAGTGAAAATTTATGATTTTTCAAACGGTTATATTTAAATAATTAGACGTTATTACGTCTTATTTTTCAAACTGCGGGAGAAGAGGGACGTATATTATCTAAAAAATTCAATTTCAAGTCCGTGCCATCAATAGATTTCGCATGTAGTCGACCGGAAAATTGTATGAAAATCGTACGTGACGTTTCACCTTAATCCCAGAAAATAAAAAAAGACTAATTTGCGACCCCTTTTTTCGATTTTCTTGCTATTTGAGTTGTTCCACAATATGTGGCATACCAGCAACCATTGCGCGTGTCAGCCTAATCTCGACGTCAACAACAATCCAAAAACTGCCACACTTACCCAGCGTCTCCTCTCCTTATCGGTTTCTCTTAAAATTGTAGCTCAAGCAGCTCAACGGTTTCCACACCTTCTGTTACCATTCTTACGTTTAACAGATTACCTGTAATTTATTTTACAGGATTCTAACGAGCCAGCCAATCTGACCGCTAGCTCCCGTACTATGAACCTGTGAGTTATTCCAAACAGTTCATCACAGGGATCATATCTACATACGAGCGGGCATTCGACTCTCGTTCCGCTAGCGTATTCCCTTTCTTTTTATGGTTTCCGGGTTTATCGGGGGTTTTGCGTATTATTTGGACGTTACCGGCTGTGGCGGTGGTACATCAAACGGGGTTGATTTGTATTTTATTACAGCTCGGTTGATGGTGCAATCTGATGCTAAGCGATATGTGAAATTAATGAACTGAATACAGCAGATTTAAATGAACGCAACCCATTTTCCTGTATTTCTTTGAGAAAATGCAGAACGAACATAATATTAAACTGGATAAAAAGTAACGAATTTAATTCGATAGTAAAATGGGACCTCTGTTTTTGATTTTGAGATGGTCGTTAATGCAATATTGGCACCATAAATTACGCAAATGTCTTCTCCCAAAAGTCAATAATTGAACCATTTGCATCGCATCAAATAACAGACATTTCAATATTGGTTATCTTGATCGATTAAAGACCTGTCTCTTGAAACAAGACGAATTTGATCGTTAGTCATGTCACAAAATCTTTTTGGTAGAGTATAGAGTTTTCGAATATGATCCCACGCAAAACTAAAATAGATGCATAGTCATAACAAATAATTACATAATGTAACTAGACCATTTGAAGGACGAAGGCACACGTAAAGTCAGCGACAAACTAGATTATCCTGATTATTATAACGCAGTTTACGTTAATAACACGGCTATTCTCGGCTATTCTAACCTAATTAACATCGTTCAATCTTCATAATAATATCATAACAGAATGTCCCCATTACCAACGAGGTATTTAATATCAGTCCAACCGAAATTGCATAATAATGGGCCATAGGCGAGCCGCAGTCTCAAGACACATGTCTGGAGGGTAATTGTAATATTATGACCTAGTTTCACGTTGATGGCGACTGCTGAATGTTTCGTGCGGAATAAATCTGAAGAAATTAAGAATCTATGCATGTGATCTATGCATTACTGAACTTCATCATCATCATCATCATCCTCAGCCTGTAGTCGTCCACTGCTGGACATAGGCTTTCCCCAATTCGCGCCACCACTCCCGGTCCTCAGCTCTCCTCTTTACTTAACTTCATCATCATCATCATCAGCCTATCTACGCCCCACTGCTGGGCACAGGCCTCCTCTCATAGATGAGAGGGATTGGGCAGTAGTCCCCACGCTGGCCCAGAGCGGGTTGGGGACTTCACATACAACTTTGAATTTCTTCGCGGATGTATGCAGGTTTCCTCACGATGTTGTCCTTCACCGAAAAGCTAACGGTAAATATCAAATGATATTCCGTACATAAGTTCCATAAAACTCATTGGTACGAGCTGGGATTCGAACCCACGACCGCCGCTTGACAGCCGCACGCTTGAACCACTGGGCTACCGTAGCTGACTTACGGATTCTAAATTCAAATCGGTCGTAAAAATACTTCATACCTACTTCTTATTCAAGACGTTTGTAGGTTTGTTTGGCAGTGCGATAATTCATAAAACGCCTAATGGTATATAATAGCTAACAGTCCTTAAGACGAATAAGTCGCGGGCACTAACTTGTGTTCAATGTGTATGTATGATGTTTTTCAACATACAATTGTGGCTTGATAATGATAATCAACCAATTTGAGTATTTCTAAGATTTTAAGCTCACGTGGTCATTTACATTACAATTACGATTAATACAAATATACATGGTAATTATCCCGGTAATAACCGTAGTCGAGTATTTCTATTTATGACTTGAAACTGTCCAGTGATTTGACATGACAAATAACGGAACACAATGCACTAGAACAAATGTCACTCAGTATTGTAGGTAACTAGGACAACCTACAGCGTTTGTTGATTGTATTTTCTATCGGCTTTCTATTTTAATACATGTAAGAAGCCTAAGCCTTGCCTAAAAAAAAAGTTAAATCCTATGGCAGACGTTAATTCCTTATCAATACTCATACTCATTTATTTATACTCGTAATGCACGTATACATTACACGTCAAAGTGTTCCGCCTTGTCTTAAATAATCGAGTATTTCTCAACAAATAAGAAGCAACATTTCTTCAAGGGCTTCCCCAATAATCCGTAGTTAGATAAGTACTTATTAAATCACACGCAGCCAAGACTAACAACTTCCCCAGACTTTGGTAGTAGGTACAAGTATTTCTGTGTAAACGAATTCAGAAGTTTGTTTGTTCCATCGCTTGCTTTACTTTATAAGAGATGACTCTTCAAATTTTAGTTCAAGTAACATAATAAGTAGTGGAAAGGTTATTAACCATGATTAACCATGCTTGTGTTGTTTGAACAGAAGATTAGTAGTTATGAAATATTTAAGAAACACTCAGTCATCCGCACTTTTAACAATTTGATTTTACGGCTCCATTTTACTGCTGTTTCGGAACGTCTTTTCAATACACACAGAATCAGATTACCATAAACTATTAGCAAATTCTGATATTATTTGCAAAGAACAAGCCAGTCAGCATTTGTAAAACTAGAAAGGGAATGTCGGCCGTATATCAATTACGACACAAGGGAAAGAAACCAAGCGTTGACCGTTCCCCGTTATTAGCGGAGCTCTTGACCCGATTTCGAGGTCGAGGGCATGCGAGCCTGCATGCTGATCGATTGTCTTGCAATTGCCATAATATCAACGTTTCCGGCCGTCGGTATGCATGGCCCCCTGTTGGGCGCCACTTAAGATTTATTTTTCTCTTTTGTGTCTAAAAAGTTTTGTAAACATCCGATACATGATTATTTTCTATATTTTTTATACTATGATGGTCAAAAACAAGTATACGGCCTGCCTGATGGTAAACAGAAACCGTACCCTATGGACACTTGCGATTCCAGAAGAATCACAAGCTTTTCCCGATCCTTTACTAATACAATGCCAGCTGTTGGCAGCTAGATACAAGCAGGCACACTAAACATAACGCTTACTCATCGACCAGGAACACAACATCATATCCCAAGAACATAGCAGGGCACAGTCTTCCTACCATTAACAAGACATCTAAATTAAAATATTAAGCTTTGTATAAAAGTAAGTTTCAAAATATCTAGGTAATTTAAAAATATGTTCATACGAGTGCTATAAAAACGTCCAATTTAGTATCTCATAAAGAACTCAGTTTGTAACAGTTACACAATTTGTGGAGTTAAAATGAAAAAGTATTTCGGTTGTGTTGTCGTTATTAAGCTTTAACCTTATCTATGGAACAGTGATAGTCAGGGGCGCTTGGTAATGTCAACTGCTTGTGGAGGGCGGATATTAGGGCCTGTGACATCTTGTGTAAAATTGATAGTATTGTTTATGAATTTTATGATACGTAAATTATAAAATGTCCTAATTTTGTAACTTCCATACGCACGTAATGACCAACGTATACACTCAAATCTAGGTACAGATTAAATAAAATTGTTTGTATAACTTTGACAATGAGATTAATAAAAACGTATATGAAATACACACCCATTTCATGCATATCAGTGGACCGTACGCATATTTGCCACCGGCGTTTTATAAAAAAAAACAAAAGAGGGTCGGTAGTGCGCTTACGATAGTTCTGAAAGTGAATAATACCTACTTTTTACCTAAGCCTACTTTGTCTGCGTATCATCTAATATCATCATAGGCCTTTGCGTCTATTGCAGACGATTCAAGCATTGCTGTGTAGTTGCGAACATCGTTTTTGGTGGCTGTAGAGACCAATGCGGGAACGGCACGATCTTCCACAGGTATTACAGGGAAAGTTGACGTCAGAAGCTTTAGTTCCGATTTGTTTTCTGCGGCACCTTTTACTAGCTAATTCGTCAAACCAGGCTTCATCGCATAACTTTCTGCCGCCCACAACACGTTTGCGCCATCCGTCTCTATCAGCGGCATTAATATAGTAGTGGCATAAAAAAAGAAACAAAACATCTCCAAAAGCACGAACTAACCTAACCATGTCTCGTTCGTCCCAAGAGCACTTACGAACACAATCCGCTTAGTGATTCGACAGGCTTGAGTTCTCCGCTGTGATGGATTGATGCCGTGACATTGTCAACTTCGACGAGATATTAATTATAGCATGTGGGCATACTTGTACTTACACTAACTCGCTCACTAAAGACGATTTTGTAACGGAGGGAAACAATAGCAAAATCTACTACGTGTCAAACCTGACGATGATAAATTGTAGTAAGTAAAGTTAACTTTTGCTTTCAAGAAATTACATTTTTGAAATTACTACTAATTATTTTCGGTCGCTTTTTTTTGGTGATTTATAATATTTGAGTAGGTATTATTTATGGCAAATGTGTGCGTATTTTATGCAACATTGGTAAAAGTGTTGGCAGCTTCGCCGTTCTATGAAAATATTGTTATTTATGAGTTTCGAACAAACATGCAAGGTACATCCGTATTCACTTGTCAGTTCATGTCATTCACGTTAGCCATGATTGATGGCTAACGCTCTATTGAATATATTCATTTTAACTTGGGCGGTCAATCAACATTATTTAATACTAATTTAAACCTATATTAGTTATTCTGTGTCAATATAGAACACTAATAAAATTAATGACTGCATCGCGTTCTATTGACAGGCCAGGAGACGGCGACAAAATTTTGTGTCACCAATGTCACCATATCCCGGCTTATGAGTCGAAGTTATCAACACTATGGTAGCAGAATAAACATTGGATGAACAATTTTGTGATTATGAACTATTAATTGAGTCTTACAAAACGCGATCTCCACTTTTCACACGTCAAATCAAAAATGTTAAGGGTTTCGTAACTCAATCTGCACTGAAATTGCTTGGGGACCATGGGGACTATTCGCTTTAATCCATGAAAGCCTCAAAGGTCAGCATTAAAATGTATGCTCGTAGACCGTTGATATGTAGACGTATTAACCGTATCATACTTACAAGGTATCTGTATCTGGACACGTAAAATAGCTCATTCAACGTGAGCAACAATTTTGTTTGAATTAAAAAGTTGTACGATTTGGAGAGAGGCTTACAGCGAGCGGTAAGCAGCTTAACTCTTCTCTGGCACCGCACGCGGTGGACATGGCAACATGCTTGTTGGGAAAATTCCTGTACTTGACACAAGAGAGAAATAATTAAAGAGAACACTAACAAGAAAAACATAAATCGCACGACTTCATAATGGGGTTTTTGGTCGTCGCCGCGTTGGTGAACACACGTGCCCGGAGCGACGACGAGCAGAATCGACTACCGTACAAAACCAGTTGCCTACTGTCATGGCGTCGTTACCGAACAACGTCACTGAACAAGTATTGATTTGCGAAATCATTAAACATTTGATGGAAAGCCATTTTTAAAGAAGAAGAAGACTTCATAATGCTTGACAGATATTGATTATTTACTCAATAGTCAGAAGCTAATAATGTAACAATAGCACAAACAAACCTACCTACCTACTATTGTTTTTGTGCGGTTTAATTGCTGTTTTCTTTAGCTTACTTTATTTAGTGAGCAATAAAGAATATTTGTATAGGTAGTATTGTATTGTTGACGATGCCCGTTGCTGAATATTACTTTATATATGATTTTTTGGACGAAGTTACGGATGCTTTGGAAGAAACCTGCGTTATGGGTTTAACATGTGTTTATTATTCTCGTGGTCCTAACTTTTGTCAAGTTTCTGCTTCATTATCTATTAGATCTTCTCTTTCCTTGTTATTTGTTATAGAAATCTACTCGTGTCATGTAGACCGTTTCGTGTCATACAAATACAAATCTGATTACTCCGCATATTCAACTCCGCTTTAGCATTAACTTAATCCGCTTAAGAAACATTAAAAGGTATAATACCAGCAGCATACCGGCATTCAACTTAGTGAATTGGCGGAAAAAAACAGTATCACAGAAAATACACGCAATACAAACACATTATAAGACCTCGCTAAGGGAGAACAAGTTATTAGCCCCGACATGGCCTTCGGTGTACTAAATGAATTACTGACTCGCTAGCACTGTGGAACAGTTAATTCAGTAGAGGACATATTGTCGTGTTAACTGGAAACTAAATTAGTATGTCAACAAACTGACAGCTCAGCATAATTTGGTGAGGGTGCGAATTCACGGTTAGAGCAGGGGCGACTCACTCGCGTGACGTCATCGCGCCGCTCAAAGGTCATCCTTAGGGTGACTTTCAATGCGATAGAAAGTGATGTAGAGAGTGATGCAGGAGCGATAGAAGTAGATGGCCAAGCGTAGGCACGTCTGGCTTGCCTCGCGGGGATTTGTTAACAGTGAGGCTGTTCGTAGTACTATTACTTATTCTGTGGTCTGGTCAGAGTAAGACACGGGTTAAGGGAGGGGTTATTATATTTCAATATGTCTGAGACTGGCAGGAGTTTTCTATTTAAAATTAGAGTAAGATTATTATGACAGTATGAATGTTTGCCAATAACAATACAGTGTAATTTTGATTATCATCTATCTTGAGTAAAGTGTGTTGGTTCAGCAGATTGTATTCGTCCTCATTAGTTTCACATAAAAGCTTAATACGGAATCAACGAAAGCAACGCTCATACACTGAAAAAACGAAACGCTAGCAAAGTACCAATTTGGCTCGGTTAAAAAATAGTTAGTTACATACAACCAAGATTTAATTAAAATGCGAAAAAATGCTTAGTAAATGATAAACAAGCAAATTCTGTTAAACGTTTTTGGTTATTGTAACAAAACACTTATTGATTTCCGAATGAAGATCTCGGTAAAGATAATCTTTACCCGACTCAGTTAGCAATAACGAATTTTACACTGTCATTGTTTAACTAGTGCATTATTTAATGACAGACCTTGCACGACTTGCTTAATATTAGATATGTTGTTTTGTTGCAAATAACTGCGTGAATCACTAAGAAACAAACAAGTTGCTTTATATAATCCTTCCTAGGCAACGGTCAAATCTGACATGTTCTGCATCGCGCTATCGAAGTTTCTTAAGTCAGTTGCGTATATAGAACTTCCAACCAACTCTCATTGGACTTCGGTCCCTGAGAGATCTCTCTATTGTCGTTTCTTCCTGTGTCTCCTATCTATTGTATATATGTATATTGTTTGTAGATATCCCTTTCATGTATATATTAACACTGTATATTATTCCTATATAGGAGCACATTTCTCTTCTACATTGGTGACCCCGACGTGATTTGAACACGCAACCTTCTGGTATTAGCTGACAACTGCATTATTTAATTTTAAACATGTAGTTACCGAATAAATCGTTTAAAAATACTAAATAACTGGGTTAGTTTTCTCTGATTACAAAGTAAAAATTGGCTAATTGCAGCCAATTTAACTTTAACAATTTTTAACCAAGTGTATCGGTTACTATTTGATAAGTGAGAACAACAAAGTTGACTTATTTAATTTTAGCTACAAATTTTGCAGGTGCTATATTGACAAACTCGGTGGGTTATTTTTGACAGTATTTTTGTTATTTTTAACCCAGACGTTTTTTCAGTGTACAATGCAAAATGAGAGTAGGTAAATAAAATATCTAACAACCCTGAGTTTCGCTAATCGGAGAAGTTTAACTATCACCGTTTTTAAGTGGATTTCTAACACACGTTCCCACTTGTCTGACTTCTAAGTCTTATTTATTATAACTTATAACCGCATGGACGTCGAGGCGTCCCGGTGGTAACCTTCACCGACCATAATATATATAATACTCTCTCATGATGTGCATAGTTGTAATTGAGCTATCGACTACTATAATGCCACATTACAGGATGTTTAAACGTATGCTTAAGTTTGTAGTTTGTAACTGTGCCTTATTCAAATAAAATAAAATAAAATAAAAATAAAATAAAATAATGGGTTTAGAGTTTAACTTGAGAACAAGCGAGCGAACAAAAATTCTGTCGCTATTTGTAAAGTTTTCATCCCAAATAATCAATCTTAAGTGTAACAATACTGCTCGGTTCTTGAAAAAGGAACCGCATTCGGAAGTCGTTCTTTGTTTTAATGATTTTCTTCATTATACTCGTACAAGTCAATAATGTATACAAGACAAAGACAAAACAGATTATATGTATGTATGTATGTATGTATGACACTTTATTGCACATAACATTTACAAAAAACAAAATTATAAAATAAAATAAAAAGTACAAAGGCGAACTTATTTCTAAGGGATCTCTTCCAGTTAACCTTTGAGCAATTGAGTGGGGAATATGAACCAAACGAACAAATACATATGTATCATAAATATTCTCATTGTATTGAGTTGGCCGCCATAGTCTGTGTAGAAACGGTTAGGCGGCCAGCAGTTTAATTATGAATAAACCGGGCAGATGTGCAGCAAACGCGAAGTGATCGCGAAGGCCGGACTCACGTGTGGCTAATTGATTTTATATATCTATACCCTTGACCTTCGGGTTTCGGGGTAGTAGATGTTTCTCTAGCTGGTTTGTTCTATTGAAGCTTAGAAAAAAAAGAAAACCTACTTTATTTTTTTGTATACAATACAACGATAAGATGGCGGTTAAAGACATCCATGTTTGACTGCTATCTCAACTGATGGTTAGCGACGAATGTAATCAAATGTGTACGAGTAACACGCATCATACGGTGTCTCATTAAACTTATCGCTGCCCATTGACTTCGCTTCACTTATTTAATAATATTGTTAATTAAAAATATCTTATATCTTTAAACGAGCAATTCTTGTATATTTATATATTTATTTATTTCGAGGATCTCGGAAACGGCTCTAACGATTTCGATGAAATTTGGTATGTGGGGGTTTTCGGGGACGAGCAATCGATCTAGCTAGGTCTCATGCCGGGAAAACGCAGAGCAAAGCGCGGTTGCCCAGATATCTTATATCTTTAAACGAGCAATTCTTGTATATTTATTTATTTATATATTTATTTCGGGGATCTCGGAAACGGCTCTAACGATTTTGATGAAATTTGGTATGTCGGGGTTTTCGTGGACGAGCAATCGATCTAGCTAGGTCTCATGCACGGGAAAACGCCGAGCAAAGCTCGGTCGCTCAGATATTGATAATTGATATGGCATCAATTATTTTTTAAATTACGTTTCGTTTCATTCATCTAAAAGTCGTACATTAAAAAACTCAAGGAGGTAACATTGTAAGAAATCGGGTCGGATTTTAAAAATGAAATTTATTTTTAACGTTACACTCATTTTCAAAGGCTGCTGCTAGTTAAAATTTGTATAAGTCTCGATCTGTTCATAAATTTTCTTTTGATTGATATACATTTATAATTTCATTTTTCCACCGTATCATTGATTCAGGATCACCAATTTCTTGTAAAACGACGCAGGATTCCGTAACTATTGTTGGAATTGATATGTCTAAGTAATAAATACTTCCTCAAGTACATTTGTGTCTATTACGGGAATTTTTCCTCGTTTGGGTTAAAACGTCGCTGTCTTATTCATTCGGGTAATCCAAGGCATTTGATTCGCAAGGATATGGGACATTTTTATTATTATATTATTAAAAATGGGATTGCTGTTAGCCAGCTTTTAGCCAGGGGGCAAAGATGAGGCCGACGATGAAGCGAGCTCACCCAGAAAATGCTTATTCACTCGTGCCTTAAACATGTCCAGGTTATATGAACTCGGAAATACAGATGACGGCATTTCAAATCTTAACAATTACAAGCCAGTAGTAATACGTATAACCATAGCCACCAGGTAAATGTTTTCGACTTTACAATGATTGGAATTTACGCGCAATTTATATGGAACAGTGTTTGTGTTATGCTGATCAAAATAAAGCTGTCAGCTTCAATAACGCATATCCAAACACAGTCACTATTCCACTTAACACATTGAGAGCAAATCGCATATGAATTTATAGCGGATACTCGTTAGGGTGGTCCTTATTTTATTTTTGTATTCCCTGGGTACCAGTTCCTTTTGTCTAGTGACTTAAAAACACCCTACTGTTACCCCTGTGACCCCTTAAACTAGAATAAAAAAATCTGAAATAAATAGAGTAGTTTTCAAGCCACTTAACGAAAGATACGGGTGCCCCAGAAGAATAAAAAAAAGTAAAATAAGGACCACCCTAATACTCGTATGTCACGTGAGCCACTGTAACCTACCGAGCGCCGGGTTTTCAAAAAGCTTATGTACGAAATATTTTTAAATTTGACAGTGGCTTTGCGGTGAAGCAAAACATCGTGAGCTCATCGCCGGGCTTAGTGCACAACCGATAAAAATAAAGGAGGATGATGCCACGTGCGGATAGACATGCGAAGTGAATACTAAAACTGAAACAAATTTGATCATTTTGCGGGAATAGACCCACGGGGATATATAAGGACAATCGTGCACATCACCGGTGTCCTTGGAACATAAACATGGCAAACTCCCGAACGGAGTATGAATAATTTACGTGAGTGATTCCGCTTTTCACGCGCGAACAACTCTGTTTACGTTTAAACGTTTCAAACAGTTCAGCACACATATTCGATTACGTAGAACCAAAGTAACCGATATAGCCTTTCGAATCGCTAAACTTAAGTGGCAGTGGGCGGGGCACATTGCACGTAGAACCGATGGCCGTTGGGGCCGAAAGGTTCTCGAGTGGCGACCACGGACCGGAAGGCGCAGCGTGGGTAGACCCCCCACAAGGTGGACTGATGACCTGGTAAAGGTCGCGGGAGTCCGCTGGATGCGGGTGGCGCAAGACCGGTCATTGTGGCACTCTTTGGGGGAGGTCTATGTCCAGCAGTGGACGTCTTTCGGCTGATATGATGATGATGATTCGATTACGTTGTATTTGAAAATGTTCATTCAAAAAAAGTTGAACATTAATAAACAAACATAGACTGCTAAAATCCTTACGTATCCCTTAAGCTTAAGCCACACAGAGAGCGGGCGGGCGGTAGCGGCGCGGGAGCGGGCGGTAGCGGGACGTGAGCAGGACGGGAGCGGGCGGTAGCGGCGCGGGACCTGGCGGTAGCGGCGCGGGAGGTAGCGCCGCTACCGCCCCGCTCACGTCCCGCTCCCGCGCCGCTACCGCCCGCCCACTCTCTGTGTGGCTTAAGCTTTAGCGTTGTTATTACACGTATAGAATTGTATGATATTACTTTTTTTATACTACGACCACAGGCGCGACACTTTTTTTAAAGCGCGAGCGGGGGCGTTCAGATATCGGTTTTGAACTAACCCACCTGACTTCTTACAATGTCTGCCTCTTTGGGTTTCTTATTGTACAACTTTTAGATGAAGAAGCGCCCCCGCTTGCGTCCGGACACGCACAAATAGCCAGCCGCAAGACGAGCTTACAGCACACATGCTTCGGTGTCGCTTCTTTTTACGTTAGTATATGTCCATCTTCTTCGCTACGACGGTGGTAAACAAGCGTACGGTCCAACTGATGATAAGCGGTCACGGAAGCCTATAGACGCTCGCAATTCCAAAGGAGTCACGTGCGTTACTGGTATTTTCCAGTTCTAATCAAACCAAGATCCAATAACCAATTTAAATGTCCAGTAAAGCGAAGCGGTAACCGGTTTCCGAAATCATCACAAGTTCACATTAACGATTTACATATACATAGTTACAATACTAAGTGCACTTTTAAAAATGCAGCTAATTTATCCGGAGGGAAAAACAACGAGGCATCAGAACTAAGCACTAGAATTACCAACCCAGCGGTGTGGAAATGAAGATAGGCCGGCTCGGAGCTCCGACACAGTATGCATCAACTTACCTGCAATAGAAATACGATTGTTATTAAAATGATTTCATTTTGAATATTTTAATGGCAGTACCGCTTTATGAAAATTAATAGTTGTGTATGAAATAAATAAGGCAGAGAAAATATCACCATATTTAATCTAGGATTTTTAAAGTACGTCATCCAATAGAGAAATCGTCGTCAATGATGCGTCATCAAATTGAGCCTGCGATTGCATACTGTTAAGGATAGACCTCTCTGTGAGTCATCAATAGTAGTAATTTTATGAGCAGCTGCAACAAAAATTTTTAATGAAAATCCTAACGGCCACGAATGATATTTAAAAGTAGTCAACCGTAGAAATTGTGTTTGAAAATAAAGATTTTTTAAACATGCCTTCACTTTTATTCGTAACTTGCATATTTAGTTTCTCTTCTTATACCTAAAGGTCTTGGCAGAATTTTGTAGCAATTTCTTGTATCACTTGTCTTTTCTCTTTAAATTTAGAGTTTGATTTTAGTTTTGATGTCCATTGTTCGCTCTTATTGAGGTCTTTATATGCACCTTACAAAATTGAATATCTCCCTGCACAGACTATTTGAAGACCCGAATATTTTGAAGTTACTCTCGGCCATCGTAATCTTCTCAATATAAGAAGATACAGCTCAGAAGAATCCTAATGGGACCGTTACATAGTAAAAAAGCTATCCAAGTCCTCAGTGTTCGATCTGGGCTCTTGTCTTTGATGCAATATCTTATGGCTGTTAACATTTCCAAAGCGCACAAAACACTAGGCGATGCCGGTCACGTCTGCTTTAGTAGCCAGTGTCGCGTCGGGGAGTTACTTCAAATCAGACAAAGTGCCGGCGGCGCGAGCGAAATGGTCAATTCGCGAATCGCCCCCGAGGCGCCTTAGCGGACGAGAGGCGGGAACTGATCGACTAAATTGAATCTATGCATGCAAACAAATAAAGAAAGAATCTCCAAACTGAATACACTAGCGCCTTTTATTTTAAGGCGCTACACTGAGAATGGAGACTTTGAAACGCTGTCCTGCCCAGACTAGCAAACAGTACGGGCTGATTTTCAGATATATGATTCTTGACTATATGATTGTCGTACTGACAATAGCGAAACATGATTGCTTAAAATTTTCTCGATAAAAAATAAATCCAAAGTTGAATCCATATTTTCCTTTTTTTCCGCAGCCTACTAAAACAACGCATTATTAAAAGACACGATTAAGTTAATATGATGGTATTTTACCTCATCTAGGTACTGACAAGACGAAATTTAATAAACCTGCACACAGTCAGATATTTTACGAGATTTGTGAAAAATCCATTCTCGGAGAGGGCTTTGTGGTTTTGTCGTGAGCGAAAAACAAAGGGTGTCTCTTTCAATCGATATATCGCCTTAACCATTTTGCGACGATTTCATTCCAAACGCATATAAATATTGTGGCACCTCGTTACGCACCCTTAGCAGGGCGTTTTTACTCAGAATTTCACTGGATATATTTGTTTTGCTGCGAATCATGAGCACTCGATCCCAAGCACTCGGGCCAAATTTCACGTAAATCGGTTCAGTGGTTTAAGCGTGAAGAGGTAACAGATAAACAGATATAATATTCGTATGGAAAGGTGTAATTTTTTTTGTATCATAATAAAGAGTCTACATAATTCTGAGCAGGAGAAAACAAAAATTAGAAAAATAAAAGGTACTACATATTTCGAGTGAAAACGCCCAGCTGTGCTTACGCAAGACACAGCGCAACAACCAAAAAGATTGACATATGAATTCAATACGTAAGAAACGCGTTCCGTAATTGGGCTCGATATTTACTTGGTTCCAAACGAGGGCCCGCTGACTTTTATTACTCTACATCACCTAACTCGGGTAGTTAACGTCAAGTACACGGTTTCAGGACGCATAATAGTACATTACTTACCAAGGGCGATAAAATAAAGAATGTCTCAGATCGCTGGTATTTTACGCCCGAGCCGAAGGCAAGGGCGATAAATATGCGATCTGAGGCTTTCTTTATTATCGCCCGTGGTAAGTACAAAATTTTATGTCACCCCGTGGCCAGGAAGTGGGTTTTTTCGCGCGCGGAGCGTGCGATAATGGCCACTTTATGGCTAGGTGTGACATAAAATAATATCTTTTCCGATAAGCGTTGGAATGGCTATAAATAAAACTAACATCGAGTCGATATGAGTTCTCATGACATCGCTATGTACTTTATTGGGACTATAATTCAGTTGAGAATAGATTTCGTGCAAGGCTCCCGAAGGCTTTATAAGTGCAGCGAACTAAGCTGACATTTATCGGATTGGGAAAGCTTTTGTGTTCGACGTCTTCCAGCTGGCAGTATTATTTAACAGCCCTATTCAACGAATATCATCAGTGAATTAAAAATGGCGCATACAACAATATTCAGCCCCTCAATTTTAGATGCCTCGATGGGAATCTAAAATAATGAACGAAAACAGATCAGTCGTTGTAAGTTCGCGATATATCTCACGTTCTTTCTGTCCTCTTTTCAGGCGTCCTATTTTTTAAGCATTAGTTCAGTCAGACTTGTAAGTGCCCTTGTCATTGTGACCTATTTGCAGAACAGATATTTGCATTTCAAATGTCTACAACGTGCTTTGTTTGTGGAATTGATAGATTCATTGATTGATCTATGACTAGTTCCAAAGATAATAAACCTAACTCGGTTAATGCTAGTATAGACATCTTCTAGGTATCTTATCTCTGACATGTTTTCTACGACTTCAACGAAGTTAAGAAACTTAGGAAATAGGAGTCCATTAGGGACCCATATCGATGTATCAATGAGAGCTAACTAGCCCAAATAGATTCAATGATTAACAGAAAGAGAATACGAGTGATGTCCAAATACTTACATACTTGTACAAGTTGATAAGAGTATGTCAAAATGGCAACAACATTTTCGTAGATGTCATTCACGACGTGACGTGACTCTTTTGGAGTTGCCGTCGTCTATAGGCTGCGGTATCCGCTTACCATCAGGTAAGCTAGTTTGCCACCGTCCGTCGTTGTGTAAAAAAAAAATTACGGGGCCGTTATATACGCCGGTTGCCAATAACGCATTACGTCGTCAACCCCAAACCGGGCGAGCAAAAAGCGGTTTAGTCGAAACAAGTGGAAAAATGAGAAGCAATAACCATTTATTTGCCACCCGCCGCAAATGAAAACCGGCGAGTATACATTAACCTTTGAATACTACATATAACATGTATGTGTTTGCGGTAACGTTAGAAAAAAAGAGTTCAGTTACTGACCGAGCAAGCGAAGTATCTCCGATCGAGCTTGGGTAAAAATGCCTTCGCATGTCCGGCTGGTCTACTCTACATTTCTCAATTCGGTCCTGCAAATTTGGTGAGCAGGTTCGATAGTTATATCACTACAAGTACATAGTATAAAACAAAGTCGCTTCCGGCTGTCTGTCTGTCCCTATAAATGCTTAGATCATTAAAACTTCGCAACAAATTTTAATGCGGTTTTTTTTAAGTGAAAACTTCTTTAGCGGCGCCGAGCACTTTTGTACTGGGGAAAAATGTTTAAACTCGGGACAAATCGACAGACCAGCAAGGTTGACCCCTTCTAGTATAGTGATTGCGATGTTAGGAGGGGTCAACTCAGCTGGTCAGTCGAGCGACATAAGCCTACTGCGTACCAAACGTATTAACACTTTCAGTGCCAAGAACTCCCCTAAAGAGTTCTCTGCTCGTAGACGCGTAGCGCGTAGCCGATAAAATGCGTTGCCTCGTATGTAGAGGATATAGCGTAGCGCTACGAAAAGCTTGGCAGCGAAAGTGTTGACCCATTCCAGGCCTATGAACGTCACGTGTGCTACGCCATAGCGCGTAAAAGCATCATTCTCCGCCTTGTTGCGGAAATCGTACGCAGTGGCATGACGCATAAGTTGTCATGGGCATTAAAAGGGTCAACGGACAAAAAATAGACCGGCGAATAACGAGCAAATTTAATTAACCTTTTTAGCGGTAAAAATGGGAACACATACTACTTCGGTAAGAATCATTAAAATCACTAACGACCTCTAAAACCTGCACGTGCAAGTGGCTGCCGACGCTACACCGTAATTGCCCTCCATACAAAACGGTCGCAGACAATAACACCGCGCGATGTTACAATTACATGTGCGATGCACGACTTAAATACGAGAATCAGCCCCTACCAAGTGCCATTGGGGGCCGAAGTTGCACCACGTCCGTAGGGTGTAGGTACCCACCGCTACCATACACGTGGGGTCACGTGTGGTTGGTGCTAAAAGTGCAACAAAACTGGCAAACGTAATGTCTTGTCGAAGATTGTGATCTCGGTTTCGGTGTGTCTTCGGTTCGTTCATCAATTCTTGAATAATATATTCAAGCATTGATGTAATTTCAACGCAAATACAGACTTCTGTTTCGATACAGATAGTCAGCTACCCATATGTAGCTTGCTACTTTTATCTATTTTGCGTCGCAACTTACAAGATGTAGGGTTAAAGTTAGAAGCTGATTTAGTACGTGAACGTAGTGGGAGTTGGCTGAATTAATCAAATCAGTACCTAACCTATACCTAATTCTGAGTTCGACATTTTGTATGGGCTTGAGTTCGATTCGAAACATAAGTAGCCTATTCCAATTTGAGTTTGAACTGACAGACTAAATTATAAATGTATGTACAGTCGACGTCAAAGATATGTTAAAATTTTGCACCTTATCCCATTGTAATATATTATATTGTCTATTACTTATTCTGTGGTAATATGTATACATTTCTTTGACATCCACTGTACGTTCCCGAAGTGATATAAATATGTGTACACTCTAACGTCCTTGTCATTACAGACATGTTTCAAAAAGTTTGTATAGATATCTTCGATATTGACTGTAACTGTGCACAATATAACTTGTTTTTTTTATTATCTATAAAGTACATCCACAGTAAAATGTATGGGCGCGTACTAAATCTAGTAATTTATAGATTTAAAAAAAAACAGAGTGCGGCACTGGTCCCACCGCCGGCGACCAGCGAGTAACTCTACTCGCTTGAGAGAGAAAACGAGTAGAATTACTATTAGAGTACTCGCTGACGGTGGAATTTGTGGCTATAGTTAAATGATTAGTAGATTCTAGTAGTTTAGTATGTTTACAAATAATTCAATACCTATCCAAATATATATACTGACGAGCAATAATAACGGGTACACTTTGTATGGAAGTTCCATAGACAGTGTACCCGTTATTTTTACTCGTCAGTATAGTACATATATAACAACTATTATTGACGTTGTTTCTCATGAAATAGGGGGAGCAAACATATCCATTTGGAACGAATAAGGTGTGAAATTAAACATTTTCCACGCCCCGTCGTAAATCTAATTAAAATAAAGTTTGATTATTCCAAACTTTAAGCGGTTAAGTACATTTGCCACGAAGTTCTAATTACTAAAACACAGGAGAACATATTCTGTTTTCTTGCACAATTAGAGTAGTGTAATTATAATTAGCAATTTAAAAATGCTGTTATAGTTCACATTAAGACAGCAAAACCAGGATAATTTTACAGTTACAATTACATGATGGGACAAACAACTTAGAGAATATAACACTTTAAACTCTCTCGCTTTGTAAACATACTTAAAAGGTTTGTTTTAACGGGTCTAACGCGATATTTATGTATTTACCTTTTTTTACCGACGTTTCGACACGGGTTTCATATCCGCGACCACGGCCGGTGCGGCCCTTTTAAGTATGTAACTTAGAGAATGTTTCCCGATATGGATTCCTAAGGCAATTCCTAAAGATTTTCATGATAAATGTTTTCAAATGAATGATAATTCTATGAAAATATTACTTATAGAAAATAATGCAATACACAATACAAATACTCTTTATCTACACACATATCATAAATCCTCTAATATGCGTTCGGAAACCGTAGAAAATGACTCTCATTTCAACATTCAATGAATTTATGGCAATTTTCTTATCTGTGGCTAAGGCTACAGCAGTAATATAATTTTCATTTTAATCTCATATATGATGTTAAAATATTAAACGTCAAACAAAACTGTCAAAATTTTAATGTAAAAGTTGACATGTCCCTATTCTAGTATCACTGAAAATTCAAATTCAGTCGATGCGAAATGTCAGCTCGATGTTTTTTTAGTATATATCGCACGAAATTTGAGCTAGAACGACATGATCACATCAGAATAGGGACTCTTTACTTTTTAAAATAACATTCAGGTATCGGTTGCCAGTTCTGATTTCGATATTTCCGCAACCGTGCAAAAAAGGTTGTATTAACTCAATTATTGTATTTATTTACTACGGTTTCTGAACCCATCTTAGAGTAGTTATAATATGTGTGTAGATAAAGTAATGTATGCAACTGTACATAATTAGGCATTAAAACACTCGTGTGACCTTATTATGAAACGAGCCGAAGGCACTCCTGTTTTGATGCCCCTCATTATGTACCAGTTGCATAAACTACTATTATTGCACACCTCAATAAATAAAACTATTATGTGTTAAT
Source organism: Cenopis cana (assembly GCA_951800055.1). NCBI lineage: Eukaryota > Metazoa > Arthropoda > Insecta > Lepidoptera > Tortricidae > Cenopis > Cenopis cana. The sequence goes on along the minus strand of OX637483.1, from coordinate 2,209,606 downwards.
GTGGGTAAGCCGACGTTTAAATGTCAACAACAGATTACAAAATAATAACATGTAAATAATAAACATCAATAATCACGCAACATGAAAAATCTATTCACAACACATTCATTATTAAAGCAATCCACTCGGTTTCAATATACGCCATTAATAATGCAATATTAATAAAAGTTATCACAAACAATTCGCGGTATTTCCCAGTTCCGACCTCACTAACCGCTATTGTACAAACAGAACCAATTCCACATACGCTAATAACACATTTATAACAACCCCAATATAGCCCAAAATAGCTTGATTGAGAACTGGAATTGGTAAACACAATAGACAATTTTACCACACGCAAATAACACCGTTATAAGTAAGCTCTTAGATGCTGTTTCCGTGTGCATGTTTTTTGCACCCGTTGGCGTTGCATTATGTAATACATGCATGCGTGGGCCGTGCAAATTAGTACCGTGTTGCTAATAAGCTGGATTAAAGTTATTTTTGGATGCAGGAATATAGGTACTGCTGTGTGATTATAATTATCCGGGGTTGTTGCATCAATATCTGTCTGTTGTGATAATAGCATAATCAACAAAATAGTTCTCATGTTAACAAAATTGAAGTGACCAAATTTTTTTTAAATAAAAATTGGTTTTTGATAAACTTTTTTTATTATTAATAATGGGATTGCTCTTGGCCAGCATCTAGCCAGGGGGCAAAGATGAGGCCGACGGTGAAGCGAGCTCACCCAGAAGATGTCTATTCACTCGTGCCTTAAAAAGGTCAAAGTTATATGAAGTCGGAAATACAGACGCCGGCAGGGAATTCCAAACCTTAGCAGTGCGCATAATCATCATCCTCCTAGCGTTATCCCAGTACAGTTGCATCCTGAAGGATGCCTGGGGCCCGCTACCTAATCCCAAGATTTGGCGTAGGCACTAGTTTTTATGGAAGCGACTGCCTTCTGACCTTCCAACCCCGAGGGGAAACTAGACCTTATTGGGATTAGGCTTTGTCAAGTGAGTGGGCAACTTGGCAGTGCGCATAATAAAAGATGATAAAAAGAAAAAGATAGTGGAACAGAGTATAGCGCCAGGCTGTATGTAAACACATCTTCATACCGTTCATTCATGTAAATGTTATGAGTAGCAAAATAATATTAGGTAATCATAGACAAACAATCTCTTAAACGCTGCCAATGCTATAAATAGATGTGTTCGATAACCTCTCCTGGCAGCATTCTTCTCCATTGTGATAATGTGGGATAGTTTGGCAAGTTGTTTGCTTTCATTCAATTCTAGTGAATATTTAGACAACGTGTTACTCAGGGTTCTTTTTTACGCAACCTTTATTAGTGATAGGTGGGGATCGAACAAATAGTTTCTATTATAATGTTTGGAGTTTTTTTTTTCTTGCTAATGGGTCCGGTCTTGGCTAGCATCTAGCCAAGGGTGTAAGGACAAAAATGGAGTGAGCTCACCAAGAAGATGGCTATAGTGAATGGGCGCAAGCTAAAAATTTAAGGTACTTAAGCACAGGCAAAGTTGGTTATATTTTAGCGTGCCTCCCGTGCAAACTTCCACTCTTGTAATTTTACTGTTCCATGCATAAAAACTTAAAGCTTAATTTAGTGTCCACTTTGAGCACTCTAATTAGTCTAATTTATTCAAAGGAAAAAGTCTATCTAGTTCTAGACACTCGGTGAACATTAAATTCGGAATATACACCCTTTTTCGGCTCGACGGTCATTTGCCAAGTACGAGTATCTGAAATGTAACGTGCAATAAAACAAACAATATTTAATACATATGGCCTACACGCCGAGTTACATACAAATGAGCTCAAAATGCCAGTTGCGAAATAGCAAACAATAGATATTCTCGCATCTTTAATCAACTGAATGCACTCTCGCAACTCAAACAGGAGTACAACTCATGACGTAACTTCATACACAGTTCATAAGTGAAGCTGAAATAGCATTCACAACGCTTACCCACAGTCGCTCTGAAGCGAACCAGTGTCCCTGACCTCAGTTCGCGCTTAGGTTTTAAGATCATACAGAACACATTAATTTAAATGTTCTAATATAAAAGGCGTCTTGTGGGTTGCCCAAAGTATCGCTGGACGAATGTGGTGAAAGTCCACCTGCGTGAGCTCGGAGCCGGTGCAAGCTGGCGAGACATTGCGCAGTACCGTGCAAAGTGGCGTGCTCTTGTGTCGGAGGCCACTCATTTTGGATCGTCGTGCCAGCCCTGCGCCCCTAGCACATGTTGCGCTCGAGAGTATCTCGACTTATCTCGAGCTACGCGTCTTTTTCCGATTGGCGCCGTTAGAAAGTGGCGGATAGCTCGAGATACGTCGACATACTCTCGAGCGCAACACGTGCTAGGCCTACAGTTAGATAATATAATAGGACCACATTCGAGTCTTACAGCGACTTTAATAGGTGATGCTGCTATTTTAATTCGACACCATACATGGTCTGCGAATTGGTATTACCATCAATAAGGGTGACGGATAAAGTCGATTAAGGCAGGTTGTGAATATTGTAGTATTGTAGTTCTGGAGTGGAGGTAAACGGTAAAACAGAAACTTGTGCAGTTACTGTAACCTTACTGTGAAGAGCACAACTGCGCTTGCAGTTCCTTGGTAACAGACTGACTGTTATATCTTATGAGTTGTGCTCGCCACACTGATCGCATGAAGTTATCAGTTACAAGGAACCTAGTAAGAGAGATATAGTGAAATTTGATTGTTATGTTTAATGTAAATAAGGGCGAGGGCAAGCGAATGATGAGCGGGGCAGTTAAATGGTTGGTGCAGTGGAGGAAATTGAAACTCGTAGCTTTATACACGACTGATCAAAAACGGAGTGAATTGTTTTTCGTTTTTTTTATACAACGACGGTGGCAAACAAGTTCACCTGATGGTATGTGGACACCGCAGCCTATAGAAGCCCGCAATTCCCAAGCAGTCACGTCCACGTTGCCGACCCTTTATAAAATTTAAGGATTTTGTCGAAAAAATGAGACATAACTCGAACGGATATAATATAGGAGACTCTAGATCCCCGTTTTCTGTACTAAAAGTGCAAATAACGCCCTTTCTGTAGAGAAAAAAGCAAAACACTATTTCACTTCGTCGTCAACTCTTTAACTTTCAAACTAAAGAATATAATGTAAAAGTTTTCTGAATCATTTAACCAGCAATTAATTTTAATTAAACAGTGTCCCATTCGTCCTGATGTAAAATTATACACCTGTATAGGCCTCAACGGCCCCTCAGGGACTGTACTGGGATGCGCCTGGGCCATTCTCTTTTTACACGATTTCCCCCAAAAAAGGAGTATAATGCTTTCAGGGTTCATGGATGTATATGTGAGTTTCTGTTTCCCCAGAGCTTCTCAACGCTATCACCAATTTAGATTTGTGAGATATCGTTGGAATCCTTACGTCATCCCGAGTAACATAGGATGCAATGACATTGCAATAAAAACAATATGGCAGGCTGTGGATGCCATTTTGTGTGTTCCGAAGAAAGCATTTTTTTTCGATCTTATCAAGTGCGAATCTTATCAAATGAAGCATTTGGGCATTTTCACTTTAAAGTGTACTTTTCACTTTTTTTCGGATTTAGGTGATTTTGGGTATTCTGACTCAGTATCACGAGTACTATCCATTTCTGCGAAGAAAAAAAGTGTCCCTCCAAAAAAAGTCAGTTTTGTGACGCTTTTTTCATACCGTTTATATGGCTCGTCACTCGTCACAAAACTGACACAGAAAATTTGTATGGAAAATCAAGGACATTTTTTTCTTCATCTGAATCAATAGTACTCGTGATCACGATCAGAATGCCCCAAAATCACCGAGATCCGAAAAAAAAGTAGGGGGTACACTTTAAAGTGAAAATGCCCATTGACAGAGATGATTTTTTTATGCATACGACGTTAAAGACGCGAGTGACCCGTTTACTTTTCAATGTGTTTGAACTATCGTTATTGATATTTTACTACAAGTGTCATACTATCACAATCTGTTTTTCTTAATCGTGTCAGTAAAGAAAAACCCTAAAAATAATTACAAGCCGGCCGCGTCGCATAAAGAAGTGTCACTTCGGACGGCGTTTGAAGGGCCGCCATTTGCATTTTAATTATATGGACGACATGGTTATCGGGGTACAGTCGGATACATTCAGCCATTGACAGATTAATACAAGTAGATAAAACTTGGTTTGAAACTATTAACAGCAAGCTACTATAACATTTAAGATCCTTATTCGTCAGAATTTATTTAAAATAAGCTCCTATGTATTTCATAGTTTCAGACATTCAAACAGAATTAGACAAATATATTTAGATATAATAAAAACAAGTTAAAATAAACAGCACACCAAATTCAATATCCGTAAATGGCATAGATGGGCATTTTCACTTTAAAGTACACCCCCTACTTTTTTTTCGGATCTCGGTGATTTTGGGTATTCTGACTCAGAATCACGAGTACTATTGATTCGGATGAAGAAAAAAAAATGTCCTTGATTTTCCATACAAATTTTCTGTGTCAGTTTTGTGACGAGCCATATAAACTGTATGAAAAAGCGTCACAAAACTGACTTTTTTGGCGGGACACTTTTTTTCTTCGCGGAAATGGATAATACTCGTGATTCTGAGTCAGAATACCCAAAATCACCGAGATCCCAAAAAAAAGTAAGGGGTGTACTTTAAAGTGAAAATGGCCAGATATCATTCTAAATTTAAGAGTTAGACTCTTGTCGCTGTAACTCTGTCTAGGGCCGTCTCCTTGACCTTCATATACGACACGACTGCTAATTTTCCTTTAATTTGTTTCATGTAGTTTATCCTCGTTCTTCCCCCCTCGCTTTATAGGTATATGAGTGAAATATTCATCTTCAGTTTTATTAAAATTATATTAAATATAACCATTTGGCGACGACCCTCATCCACTAATTGGCAGCAATTAGTCATTTTAGGGTTCCGTACCAAAAAGGTAAAAAAGGAACCCTATTGGTTTCACTTTGTCTGTCTGTCTGTCTGTCTGTCACATCGCTAAATATCTCAGGAACTACTTATCCTATCGATTTGAAATTTGGAATAGTTATAAACAAGGGTAACCCAGATACATAGAAGATGGTTTTTTAAATTATTTTATTTTATTTTCTGTGAATAATGACAGATAAAAGGGGGTTCAAAATTTTAAAGTCTGGCAACTATGTCAAGTGGGGTATCATATGAAAGGGCTTGACTTGTACATTCTGAAACAATTTTTAGTTTTTTTTTTCGTTGGGGAAATTTCGATTTACGAGGGAAAATGTAAAAAAAAATACCATTCCTCCCCCCTTATCTCCGAAGTTTACGAAGAAAAAAATTTGAAATTATTACACAACATTAATATACATGTATATTTTACAGGAAAAATATAGCCATAGCCCTATCTAGTTTTTCTTTTTTTTAATCATCAAAAAACTCTTCTATACTAAGTTTATAATTTAATCACCTTTGTATATATTTTTGTTTTATATTTAAATTTACAAAATTACGTTGAAAATACCTTCTTTCAAATAAAAAAACAATTATTGAAATCGGTTGATGTGATAAAGAATTATCCTTGAAAAACCAACATACGTACTAAGTTATTCAGTCGCGCAAATTAGTAACACGAATGCGCCGATAGATGGTGCTGTCATGTTTTTTTTAAGATTGTTCCTGGATTAATGGGGTCGGGACGGGTACACAACTACATATACAAGAACTGTGTACGGAACCCTCGGCGCGCGAGTCGGACTCGCACTTGACCGGTTTTATTTAATTTTAATACAAAGCGACATTTTAACTCCAGACTAGCTCTTATACAGCTAACTGTACACTTGCACAGCTCTAGTCCAGAATGGAAATTCCCCATAGCGGTTCTAAAAGCAATTAAAATTACACGGGCTACTGCCCTGATGAACTGCGCATAGACGGTGCGCTGTTGAAGGTTGGCTGAGTAGAAACTATAATATACATTTCATATCGCTTTAAAATAATAACACGGTGTAAATTGGATTTGACGACCGCTTTAGCCTAGTTCGTAGTGACCCTGCTTACGAAGCTGGAGGTCCTGGGATCGAATACCAGACAGGGCATTTATTAGTGCGATGAACACCAATATTTGTTCCAGATTCTTGGATGTTTTCTATGTATTTACGTATGTATACATATATCTACATAAGTATTTGGGACAAGGGCGATTTGTGTAAAATTGTCCGGGTGTAACGAGCGCACACGGCAAATGCCAAATCAATTCTAACCCATTCGTTAATTCAAACAGGCTCCCTCATATCAGTCGTCAGCGGCTCATGCATCCAAACGTACACTATCGGATGGCTTGATTGAACCAGCACGTATTGACTGCGAAGCATACATCCTAATCCCCTCCGCTCCCCGCTACGGGTCACTGCATTCCAATTTGAAGCAGCATTCATACACAAGCCACATTTGCGATTATCTAATCGAGCAGTCAAGCGATTTTGATCTTTAATTGCGTGGATTTAAATGTCAGCCTCGTTTTCGGGGCGCGCAGAGTAAAGATGGTCCGCGTGCTAAATGATTTTGCAAGTCTGAATGGATATCGCTTGCGACAATGAGATTTAAGAGTCAAATGCAGAACGATTTTAAATGTTATCTGATTGATTAATGCCCCAAGTTCTGGTTATTCGAAGAGTTAATTGCATAGTCTTTCCCATTATTATACGCACATATACGCAACATAATTATTCATCAATCGAATATAATAAAACGAGAATACAATAGGTCTTTTTTCAACTCTTGGCGTGTTTCGTTTCGCTTCCAAACCAACGTATCTAGGCTGATTCACAATCCAACTCCTCCTTACCTGTCACCTCGCCCTTTACCCGTTTTTATATTTAAACTGTCATAAAGTGATAAATGAAATTTTACAGTTTTCATATATAAACGACTGACGGTTTGTGAATCGTACCTATAGCTGTACCCAGTGAGCGAAACGCATTGAAATGGGAAACCGATACGAAAGCGTTGAACAGAGAAGCCCATCACGACGCCACAAGTGCATTCATCACGTCCCCACTACCCCGTACTGCATCTGAGCCTTGGCAGTTGGCACGTTGCCAGCCCCCAAGGACACTTTCACTGGAATCGATTACTTCCATTGGGTTGGGGAATAAGGCCAACACACTAGAAAGTGTATTCCCGTGCCTGATATAGTACGTGTCATCCACGTCGACGCGCCCCTCCGCAGCGATTCTCATACTAATCTATGCGCAATTGTACGGATTGGGCGGGGGAGGGGCGCGCCATCGTGGTGGACGCACTATAGAACCCGGCTTGATTTATATACAGTCAACCAATTTGATTTCTGGCCCACTTCGTACCATATCACAGTGACATTAACATGAGATCTCTATCGGCTTTCATATAGATTTTATTATTTATTTAAATATGAAACAAACAGTCATGCAAAAAAATTGTTGTGGTTTGTTTTTATTGTTTCACCTGACAAAGTACGAAGTGGCCTAGAAATCAAATTGGTTTACCGTATGTAAATTCATGTACGATACCAATTTGCAAAATATTTATCATGGTAATATTTCAATACCCCCAGCATGATATTAAACCTTTGTTGTTGGTTTAGGGTTCAGATCATTAGTAGTAGCAATCAGAACGGAAGATACTTTTTCGTGCTCGTCTTGATTACATTGAGATGAGCGATGGGTAACGCAAAAATGAAACTTACTCATACTCATTAGAGATGCATTCTCCATAGCCCAGCCAGCGTAATGAATGCCGTAGTAGATAGACCAATCCTCTTTTGATACATTAATGACAATCGAAATTCCACTTACCTGAAACAAAATATAACACGTCTTAAAAGCCAAATATTATGATAACAATTTAAAATAAAAAACACTTTGGCGTGTAAAAGAAAAAGGCCTTGATAAAATGCAGTTGTTCGCAATAGGGGTAAGGATGCTGCATAGGGGATGTGCAGCGTTGAAGGTCACTGGTGCGATGCAAGTGATAATAGAATACAAATGCACTAATTATGTGCTGATAGCGCAGCGCGTGTGAAAGTCAGCTTTATTGGTTACTAGCTTTTTCTAAAGACCACAATTGCGGACGGTATATTACCTGACCTGTCCTACCATTTTTCACGGAGATGAAAAAACTCATTTTCCGTTGGAAACGCGGTACTGGCATTGGGTTCAAAGATTCAAACATTTATTTGTGCAACATAGGTAGTACGGTCAGCTGCAGACACACCTAACCCCCCGTGCATATAAATTTGTATGGGGGGGGGGGGGTTACCTTTTCTCTGCAGCTGACTGTACAAGGTGTTACATTTTGGTTGTGTATTTTTTTGATCAGTGTTCAAAATCTAAATTTTCAAATGATTTTCAGCGTGTCGGCGACGTCCATTCCCATACAAATCAATGAGAAGTTCCTATGTCTATGTCTATCAAAATATGTATTTGTTAAAAAAAAAATATCAATCGATTCCTAAAGCTCACCGTTCCTTAGATATGTTTAATAAAATAAACGCCTGAAGTTTTCCCTATATACCATTTTAATTAACTCATGGTTCGCGAACTGTATTGATGCAATGCTCCTGATACAACACAGCCCTAAACCAATCCACAGTAATAATACGACATGTACATATTTGATACATTATTTGATGGGGACCGAAAGGGTTCTTTTTGATGGCATCTGAAATTAGTCCTGCGGTGACGATGCGATGAATTTTAATTTGATATGGTGTGGTCCGGGTCAACACGTTTGTTTAGACAGGGGACTCTGCAACCTAATTTCTTGTTTATATCTTTTATTGTGAGAATCGTGTTAAGGGGAGGTATCCCCAACGCAAATGTCCCGCTCTAACACGCGTGAGTTTAAAATTGACCATCCCGCTCTCTACGCAAGCTCTGCACGCAGTTTTGTAAATATTTAGCTATAGTCATTAAGCCAATCATTTTATCAAAGCAAACCCTGCGAATTTGTCTATAACTATTTGCGATCTTTAATTGAGTACAAAAATTAAATGTTAAATATCAGTAATATAGCCGTAGTATTGAAAAAAACATTCCAAAAAGGGGTAACTTCGCGATTTTTTTCTGTCGAGTGAAATTCATCAAGCCATGTAACTGACTGCGATTTTGACTAGACAATATCCTTATGTAACACATATAATTTTTTTAGATTTTAAGACACTATATTCTATGACTCAGATGGTTTTTAAAAACTCAAAAGTGGTAATACACGGCCTTAATGTGTGGAATTTTAATACGACACGCGTTGTTAGAATTCCAGTCTTAAAAACCCTTAAAGTGGTACAAGTTCCAGCGTAATCCTTTGTAGCCGCGAAATGGCAAGAACTTTTGCAATCTTTTTAGTTGGGTAAATCTATAGTGTCTAAGGTTGGCCGCGCCTATGGGCTGATGAATTTGACATAGTATCAGTATCACAAAATGATCTAGACAACAAATGAATTGTTCTGGCAAGCTACAAAATTTTTACCCAACTAGTGTTTAACTTGACTACAGAGTCGCGATTAGAACAATGTGAGCACTTCGTTCATTACATTTTTGCCACTACACGTATCATAATTTTTTTTTTAATAAATAACGCAATTGTATTCACTTTGATGTATTATGTCAACTGCCATTATATTTATTATAGTTCATAATATGTATTACTATTCCTTTGTTGTAGGACTGGTCGAATAAGTAATTAATTTCATCAATCAACAAATGAGATCACATTCTGTTACAAAATTATTGAATTTGTCTCAGAAACTCATCTCATAAAACGATTAGTCGTTACGAGCGGGGAATTAGTTGCTAAACCAAGTAGAGGTGGGAAACGTATTTTCTATTTATTTATACTTTTCCTATTTATTTCATGGGATAATTAATCTTTATAACATATCATCAATTTCGTAATTACATCGTGATTTTGAATTAAGATACTTTTTGCTTTGCAAAGATATGTTTAACAAATGTTAAGTTTATCAAACGATTCTGCTCAGGTATAATCAACCAATTTGATTTCTGGGCCACTTCGTACCTCGTCACAGTGACATTAATATGAGATCTTCAGCGGCTTTCATGTAGATTTTCACTGTGACGAGGCGAAGTGGCCCAGGAATCGAATTGATTGATCGTACATCCAAAACCTTACTCAAGCTCAATTGAAACTAAAAAAGGATTTAAAATTGAGATGGAGGATGATATACACAAACAACTTCGTGGTTTATAACAAATATTACTCTTAATGATAATATATTCCCGATTTTGAGTAAAGCAGTTTTAACTACAGATTACCTCAGTTTCTTACGTACTGTACGTAAAGTTTAAGCGCCTAGATTGAGTTGACAGCGATCTAGCACAACACTACGCGTCTTTAATACAGCTCGTACACAATAAAACTGGCAAGCACGTACATACCAATTAAGTAATTACTTTAATTTAGTACTAATATTGCTAATTTGTGGAAGGTTTGGAATTAGACCCAAAGCCGGAGGACGTTTAGGGTGCAGCAACCATTTTCAACATTATAGTTCAAAATTACTTTAAATATCTTCTGTCTACGTGTCTATTCATAGTTGAACCAATATTTGTATCATCATCAAATTTAAGAGTTATCATCTTGTCGGTGGAGTATTTTCCACTTTTCTCTCTCGCACGTCCCTTTGACTTCTTGATACGAAACGACGCTGTTTCTTTCATTTGGTCCACGTGCGCCTTGGTCTTCCTCTGCCTCGCCTTCCTTCTATCATTCCTTCCAAAATGGTCTTGAACAAGTTGTCGTGCCGTATCAAACTTTTCCCTCTTCTGTTGTTAATATTGTTTAACAACGTTCTCTTCTCTTTCACTCTACGTCTATATTTATATGTATAGCTACTATTTATTCCAGCAATTAACAGTATAACAGCCTACAGGGCCAACCCGAGTCACGTTTACATCCCCAGGGGAGCACCACGTACACGACCCAATCCATCTAACTACCCGCAGTTACAGCTTGATGGAAGCGATTCGTAAAAGGCTATTCAAACGAATTTGCTACTTACTGTCACATCTTAAATTTTATTATTCTTCCTTCATTTGCCAAGCTATTCGGCTTTGGAATTTTCTTTATCTCTCTTAGTTACTGGTTTTGTATTTTTCCATTGCGTAGGTAGAATAGACGTGATTTTGAAATATTGCAGATTTCAGTCAGTTATCAGTGAGTACTTAAATCATTACTTTTGCAATCCTAAATAGAGAATAAGGCTGGGTTGCACCAAACCGTCTGTAATCGTAAGCGGTGTTCGTCAAATCTGATTGTATGAAAAGTTTGACAAGTTTCTATGGGATGACAGCTGCTGGCGCCATATTTGACGATGACCGGTCTGTGTTCGTACGTTGGTGCAACTGGCACTAAGAGTTCATTATAACGCACGGGATGCGTCGTACTAGAATACCTACTATATTTAATACGGCGATATTAACCGTTACCTACTTATTAAATGATAAGTATTTACTTTAAAATTAAAGCTGAATTGAATCTTACTCCATGAATCCCTCCTAGAGCTTGTAGCTTACTCATAGGAATTCTCTTTAATTAGAACGTATCCTAAATTACCACAGATAGGTCTATACATACGTCACAAACTCTCATCCTTCAGTTAATTGTTCGGAGGATTGATCTGAACACTCGGCGGTGTGCAATCCCAGCCGCCGTTGTTGATTGCCAATCTGCTCCCGTACTAAGCCTTGTTTCCTTTAATAATCGCAACACAACGCTCCGAAAATTCACGTGGCCGATAAATTATTTTATGTCACACCTGGCCATAAAGCGGCAATTACCGCACGCTCCGCGCGCGGGAAATCCCACTTCCTGGCCAGGGGGTGACATAAAATTTTGTACTTAACACGGGCAGTAATAAAGAAAGCCTCAGATCGCATATTTATCGCCCTTGCCTTCGGCTCGGGCGTCAAATGCCTGCGATCTGAGACATTCTTTGTTTTACCGCCCTTGTTAAGTAATGTACTATGATTAACAGTAGCTTTTCGGTGTAGGAAAACATCGTGAGAAAACCGGTCACATCAGAGGGCACATCAGTCAGGAGTCAGGAGCGACATACGTCCTATTAGGATGCGAGCAATAGGTCAACTGTCGGTCATATGTCATTAAAGACGCGCCCGAAAACGCTAGAAGAGGTGGGGAATTAAAATTGTTTATTGAACAACCAACAAGGTCTAGTTTCTAGTTCCCTCTGGGTTGGAAGGGGCTCATGGCAGTCGCTTTCGTAAAACTAGTGCCTACTCCAAATGCCTGTCCAAATCTCGGTCACAACCATCAGGAACACGCTAGGAGTATGATGGTGAGTCTGTATAACTCGTTTTATTTTAATGTACCTTGTTTTTAACAGGTCCAGCAAGAATTTCTGAAAATTGGCGTACTTTAAAATGGGAACAAATAAAATGATCACCTAAATAACTTTATCTACACACATATCATAAATCCTCTAATATGCGTTCGGAAACCGTAGAAAATGACTCTCATTTCAACATTCAATGAATTTATGGCAATTTTCTTATCTGTGGCTAAGGCTACAGCAGTAATAAAATATTTCATTTTAATCTCATATATGATGTTAAAATATTACGTCAAACAAAACTGTCAAAATTTAAATGTCAAAGTTGACATGTCCCTATTCTAGTATCACTGAAAATTCAAATTCAGTCGATGCGAAATGTCAGCTCGATGTTTTTTTAGTATATATCGCACGAAATTTGAGCTAGAACGACATGATCACATCAGAATAAGGACTCTTTACTTTTTAAAATAACATTCAGGTATCGGTTGCCAGTTCTGATTTCGATATTTCCGCAACCGTGCAAAAAAGGTTGTATTAACACAATTATTGTATTTATTTACTACGGTTTCTGAACCCATCTTAGAGTAATTATAATATGTGTGTAGATAAAGTAATGTATGCAACTGTACATAATTAGGCATTAAAACACTCGTGTGACCTTATTATGAAACTCGCCTTCGGCTCGTTTCATAAAACACACTCGTGTTTTAATGCCCCTCATTATGTACCAGTTGCATAAACTACTATTTGATATCACCAAATTTTCGAACCCTAAAATAAGGCTGAACACTCAAAAAAATGTATCGACCATCAATTTCAGGTCACCTAAACACTCATACCTATTATTCCAGCAGTAGCAGCTATTTTACTTATTGCGTTCCCTGAAATTTTATAATCGCATCAAAAAATTGTCAAGTACCACCAAAAATACTAAACTACCACCTAATCTCGTGCATCATTTGTTATTAGAATTACATCCAAATATTATACACATTACGAGCTATATTGTAGTTAATACATACAAATTAAAAAATGTGTTCAGAAACCGTAGAAACTCGCATAATAAAATTCAATGTTCTTACGTGTGGAGAAGGTTACAGCAGTAACATAATGATTATTATGAATTAAAATTGTTCATTATGTTATTAAATATAATAACAATATTTTTTTTTAATTTTTTACGAAAAATCGTCATTATACTCGATTTCGACTAATTCGGGGTTAAAAATTTCAAATTTTACATTTATTTTGAATTTTGGCTAAAAAAAATTTTTTTTACGTAAAATCGTCATTATACTCGATTTCGACTAATTCGGGGATAAGGATTTCAAATTTTACATTTATTTTGAAATTTTAAGTAAAAAAAATTTTTTTTTACGTAAAATCGTCATTATACTCGATTTCGACTAATTCAGGGGTAAGGATTTCAAATTTTACATTTATTTTGATTTTTAAGTAAAAAAAAAAAAATTTTACGTAAAATCGTCATTATACTCGATTTCGACTAATTCGGGGATAAGGATTTCAAATTTTACATTTATTTTGAATTTCAAGTAAAAAATATATTTTTTTTACGTAAAATCGTCATTATACTCGATTTCGACTAATTTGGGGATAAGGATTTCAAATTTTACATTTATTTCTAATTTTAAGTAAAAAAATTTTTTTTACGTAAAATCGTCATTATACTCGATTTCGACTAATTCAGGGGTAAGGATTTCAAATTTTACATTTATTTTGAATTTTAAGTAAAAAACAATTTTTTTTACGTAAAATCTTCATTATACTCGATTTCGACTAATTCGGGGATAAGGATTTCAAATTTTACATTTATTTTGAATTTTAAGTAAAAAAAATTTTTTGTTTTACGTAAAATCGTCATTATACTCGATTTCGACTAATTTGGGGATAAGGATTTCAAATTTTACGTTTATTTCGAATTTTAGGTAAAAAAAAATTCTTTACGTATAATCGTCATTATACTCGATTTTGACTAATTCGGGGAAAAGGATTTCAAATTTTACAATTATTTCAACAGACAAAGGTTTTAATACAATTTAACGATTACTTTGAATTGTAACTCTAAAAAAAAATGTGTATCAAAACACTCGTGTTTTAATGCCCGAACATGTCGCGTGTTAGTCCGAAACATGTCGCATAACCCTAAAAAAACACTCGTGTGACCCTATTATGAAACTCGCCTTCGGCTCGTTTTATAAAACTCACACTCGTGTTTTAATGCCCCTCATTATGTACCGGTTGCATAAACTACTATTAGCATTGAATTATAAGTTAAACTTCCAATTAAGGTAAACGTCGCAATGTTTGACACCTTATGTTGATATTGTTGATACCCAAGACTCAAACGTTAGCGTGTGTATATAATATACATATATATATATATATATATATATATATATAACAACGCGCGAGCCGAGCGAGCGAAGCGAGCGTGCCGCGGCAGCGGCCGGCGAAGCGCCAGAACCAACACATGTTGAGTCCGAAACATGTCGCTGGGTGAGTCCGAAACATGTCCCTGGATGCGTCCGAAACATGTCGCTTGATGAGCCCGAACATGTCGCGTGTTAGTCCGAAACATTGTAGCATAACCCTAAAAAACACTCGTGTGACCCTATTATGAATGTCGCGTGTTAGTCCGAAACATGTCGCTCGGTAACCCTAACATGTCGCGTGTGAGTCCGAAACATGTCGCTCGATGAGCCCGAATATGTCGCGTGTGAGTCCAAAACATGTCGCTCGATGACCCCAACATGTCGCGTGTGAGTCCGAAACATGTCGCTCGATTAGCCCGAACATGTCGCGTGTGGGTCCGACACAATATGTCGCTCGATCAATCCGAAACATGTCGCTTGCGTTCCTTACATTGCGCCATAATGTCCATTGCGTAGATTCGGCATCAGACTAGATATTAAATTGATTAAACAAATGACGCTTGAAATTAGGTGATCATGTAGTATTTCTGGGTATCGAAAGAATTATTTGGGTGTAATTAATTTTAATAGGATTACGAGCCCTGTAATATTTGGATGTAAATTATATGAAATTTGATGTTTGAAATTAGGTGATCATTAAGTATTTTTGGGTAGCGACTAATTTATTTGGTAACAATTTAATTTAATAGGTTATCGACATGTTACTTTTTTGAGTTGCACTTTATATTTAAAAGGAGTTGAAAATTTGGTGCGAATCTAGTATTTTTGGTAATCAATGTAATTTTTTAGAGCATCATTCGGCAACTAATTTGGTGGTTCGTTAAATGCTACCCCTTTAAAATCACTAGTACAGTCATGTCATCTGCAGAGAAAAGTTTCCCCCCCCCCCCCCTCGCATAGAAGTTTGTATGCACGGGGTCTAGTTTCTCTGCAGCTGACCCTATGCGCTGAATTTGTTAAATACAAGAGAATAACTTATGTAGGTTAGCCAATTTAAGTTTGTATGTTACACAAGGTCACATCGCCTTGTTGAAATTTGAAATGAGTGCATATAAAAAATAAAATGAATAAATAGTACATTACTTACCAAGGGCGATAAAACAAAGAATGTCTCAGATCGCAGGTATTTTACGCCCGAGCCGAAGGCAAGGGCGATAAATATGCAATCTGAGGCTTTCTTTATTATCGCCCGTGGTAAGTACAAAATTTTATGTCACCCCCTGGCCAGGAAGTGGGTTTTTTCCACCACTGGCCACTGCCACTTTATGGCTAGGTGTGACATAAATATTACTAGCGTTTCACAGAGGCAATTTTTATAAAATTAATAAACAATACATAAAGTTAAGGTGGGACGCTTTCCATACAAAACGTATTTTGACATTCGCAGGCTAACGGCATGATATTTTAAGAAACATTACACATATTTTAACAAACACAAGGCTTTCATAAATTGGCTTTCCATTTGGGCGAAATGCCCCCTTTCCTAGAATAAACTTGTATGATCTAAAATAATTTGAGAAATTAGTTCGGCACGTGAGTGTCACGTGATATCAATTTTTTCAAATTATTTTAGTTTATACAAGTTTATTTAAGGAAAGGGGGCATTTCGCCCAAATGGAAAGCCAATTTATAAAAGCCTGTTACATGTTTCTTAAAATATCATGCCGTTAGCCTGCGAATGTCAAAATACGTTTTGAATGGAAAACGTCCCGCCTTAATGACCTCTAAGTCTCTATTTTTTTCAATTACATTGTAAATTTTACGCATGAAATAATATTCTTACATCAAAATATTTGTATTCATATTCCGCAGGGCGCCCCCTTCTTAATATTCATTATAAAAATATACTTTTTTCGAAAAGTACGAAAAACTAGTTTTTTGCTGTAAAAATGGCAAAGTTTGATGGCATATAATTTGGTATTAGCGACTAGTTGAGGTAAAGTAAGATGGTATATTGGTTAGGATGGCCTTTGTTAATACGAAGATCTAAAAGTACCGCGGAAAAATGAAGAATTACAGTTTTGTCAAAATTTCGTGCAGGACCCCCTTAATGTTTAGGTACCCGAATTGGCCGACATTTTGAATGTGCACAACTCCTTAGTCGCCAGCTGACTGACAGGTGAACGGGCATCGATATCCGAGGTACTACCGAACCAACTGAATCGTGACCCACCGAGGAACCTTGTCAAAGAAAGTGTCATAATGATTTTCCTTGTCAGGCAGTACGAGTTTCCTATGACATTTTCTGTGACAAGGTTCCACGGTGGGTCACGATTCAGTTGGGTCGATAGTACATTCGAAACGACGGACAGACCCTAAAAAGGTGAATAACTATTAAATGTAAGCGATTAACTCCTGTTTACCTACCATTAATAATGACAATACCTATTGTTTCTTCTCGGCAGTGGCCTCTGTGAAACGCTAGTAGGGTTTGACTTGTAAAAGTGCCATTGCGGCCTACTTACAGAATAAAGTTCATTTTATTCATTTATTTCATTTGTCATGGCACGGTCACTACGGTACGAGAAAATAGAATGACCGCCTATAAATAAAAATAAAATAAAAATTGTTTATTTTCAGACCAGTTCATCCATAGCTTGTTAGTAACAATCAAATCTTAAAAACTATGTTAGTAAAAATAAAATAAACAATAAAAAACAAGTAGATTCATTGATAGGGGCAAGCAGAGTAAATAATATGCCCTACTTGGCCCTACCAATGGTCACTTCCACCCAATATTTGGTGAGCGAAGAGTCGAGACGCTCATCCAACATGCCCAGCCTATGAAGGTGTTAAATTCACTTTCCGAATACAAATTGAAGTGTAAAAATGCAAACCAGGCGAGTTACGCGAAGCGCACCGGATAACTAGATTTGTCTGTAGCCAATAGCTGAACAAACGAGTGGATGGCTGAAAACACTGTTTGTTTACCATTAATATCGTGTAAGTGGGGAACTTTCCAGACGATTGTAAAGTGAGTCTAACTGTAAGGCCTGAGTGAACGCTCGGAGCGGAGCGTTCGGCGTGGCGTGCAGCGGGGCGGGCGAGCGTGTATACTATTTGTGCAACGGCGACTCAGGTCACCAGTATGAGTTTCAATTGTTTACTCATACTCATTCTCAAACTCATTTATTTATAATGCACGTATACATTACACGTCAAAGTTTTATACATTTTGCAAGTCATTTATATATTAATATAAATTAAATTTACATTCAGTTCTATCTTAAAACATAATGCAATATAAATTAAATAATAATAATTTCATGTTTACAATTAAATAATGTCATATAATGTTAATAATATATTAAATTCTAAATGTCACATAATTCTTTAATGTCGTATAAAGCGTTTCTGACGAGCCATTTTTTTAATTCGCTATAAAAAGTACAATCTCTACTCATATTTTTTATACGATCCGGAATGGCATTGTATATTTTTGGACCAATGATATAGGCTGTTTTGGTAGACTTGGTTAGTTTACACCTCGTAATTGCAAGCATCCCTTTGCGGCTATTTCGTAAGGGTCTTAGGTGATCAGCTCTTAAAGGAAAGCAATTAATGTTAACATGCACGCCCCGTGGTTTTATTTTATCACGTCAAATATTTTGTTCAATTAACACATTTACTACCAGGAACTTGTCTAGCGGGCGCCCTGCTCTCTGTAAAGAAAGTTAATTCGTTTGAAGGTGTAACCCGATGAAGGGGTATCACAGTTGAAAATAGAGTTGACTTTCCTATGGTCAATAGTTGACGGCTTATGAGCATGTAAATAATGTATGTATTACATAGATTTATAGAAACGAAGTCGCTATTTATGTACATTATGAGTTCAACCAAAAATTGGGCTTTCTAGGCATTAACTTGGATAGATCCCTGTGGAAATTCGCGCAATTATATATAATCTGTCTTTGAATCGTAAATATTTTTTGAAAGAGCACTTGCCAGCCATCTTAGCTAGATCGTTTAATAATGTAATGTTTAAGGAGGCTGCGTAAAAAAAGACCGAAGAAGAATTTTCCAGTCCCCGCCTAGAGGTAGGGAGTACAGTCGAGGTCATTAATATGTATACACTTTTTAGCACTATTGTGTAGCTCGGCGCGTTGCGAGGTGTCAAATGTATGAAAACGCATCCTCGCACATCTCTGGTGGAAACGCAGCCTAATAGTAGGTATTAGGGTCCGCCTGCACTAGCATGAGTCAATTTTAAATAGTCCTCCGTGACTTCAGTGAGTCTCAGATATCCATACTAATATTATAAATGCGTCTGTTTGTTACTACTCCTGAACAGTTACTGATATAGTTTGAGTTCCGGTAAAGGACAATTGATACTTTTTATCCCGGAAATCATCCTTTAAGGGGCCTGAAATAGAAGAATAGCAATGAAATTCTAACGCGATGAACGAGTTCATTTTAAATTGGTATAACAATAACACCTCCTGTTAATGGAAGTGCGGGATCTCCTGTCACAAGGAATCTTTGATTACCTACTTAAAAGGAGACCCCGACCTCGTACCTACTGTATATATATATATAATACCAATGGTATTATATATTTTACACCAAAAATACATTTTAGATTATATTGTTTTTTTTTGATAACTCAGACCAAAGATAAAGTACGGACAGAGCATTACAATCTATAAGTGCAAATAAGTTAGCATACGCTTGTCACGAAACGTCGCCTCCCAATTGCTTGAGAGGCGAAGTTACCGAGTAGTTTGGGTTAGAGTTAAAGGAAGAAAATTCAGGGTCGAGGTAAGTTGGTTTATTTGTCTCTAACTAGAACCTAAAACATCATCATAACACTTACAAAAGGAAATTTAAAGGAACGGCGAGTATAAAGTAAACGTTAGCGGTGGCGGAGGTTAAAAAAGGTGTTAACGTGGCGGTTAAAAGTGGCGTTAGTGATGGCCGGCGTTCGGGGCCGCAGAACACTGTAGCAGAGGCGGCAAGGGGCCGCGGAGCACCGTAGCGGAGGCGGCTAGGGGCCGCGGAGCACTGTAGCAAAGGCGGCTAGGGGCCGCGGAGCAGGACAGCAGAGGGGGCTAGACGCCGTGGAGCAACAGACGCGGCAAGGGGCCGCGAGCACCGTAGTAGAAGAGGCTCAGGGTCTCTGAGCACCGTAGCCGATGTGGATCAGTTCAGCAGCGTAGTGAAGATGGCTCAGCGCCTCAGATCGATGTGGTAAAGTCACCCAAAGCCTCGAAGTAGCGTGGTAGAGGTGGCCCAGGGCCACGGAACAGCGTAGCAGGGGTTTTAAGGCTCCCATTTACTTTGCGCGAGGTCTTCTTGAGGTGCGGGGCCTGGCTTGGCCCCGCACAGACCAATTTCGTAGTTGACTTGTTGAAGTCTAGACGAGAACTGCCGTTGTTTGGCTTGGTACGTCTTTTATATCCGTCCGTTCCGTTGTTCTAGAATATCTAGTTCCAAATTTACAATTTCGAAATTATGAACTACCAGCAACCTATTTTGACTCGAAAGTAAGTTAAACCTCGCCTTAAAACGCGATTGACAAGTTACGTTTCTATGACAATGTTACACTGCTGAAATGTAAATAAATATGTCAAACAATCAGATTAGTAAGAAAATTGCGAATTAAGCTATAAATATAAACAGAAAATGAGCTGAATTAACTATTGGTAAGTAGGAGACACGTTTTAACGCGTCCCGTAGCCCGAGAAATGTAGGAAATTACAATTTTCATACTTGACAACAATGTTTCACGTTACAGCTTGTTACAAACGGAATCCGAATGCATATTCTTAAGGAAAACGGAAGTAATAGAGGAGGTACGAAATACTGCGACCAAGATCCGTCGTTACAGCACAAGTCCATAGGCATATTTTTAAGGAAAATGCCCGTAATAGAAGGGGAACAAAGTACTGGTATCCAGGATCCGAGACCAAGCATGTTTCCACAAATACGAGGTATGCTACATTACCCCAAAAACCGGGGAAAAAAAAACTTTTTCGTAGTCTAGTGAAGGAAAAGTTTTTTTTTTTATATCGTATAGCTATATTAATGGGTGTGCAGAATGGGATGAAGTGCAAAAATGAAGAAATAAAAATAAAGGAATTCCCGTCCTTGCATACAACTCTTTCACACCATACAGACAAACCTTCATACATCTCTGACATGGGTAAGGGGTTGTGGTTCACATTCTATGACGCACACTCCTTAGGAAAACCTTTCCATGACCTAAGGCTTATTTTTAGGGAGTAGTCAGCCGCTCGACTAGAAAGAAAAAGGATGATTAAAACGACCTAAGGCTTATTTAACGAGTTAGTCTACCGCTCAACTATATACAGGCCTAGTCGGTTTAGAGCCGACTAGAGAAGTGTTGGTTTAGAGCCAACAAGTTTGTGGTAGGGGTAGGCCTACCACAAGTAGAGATTTGACCATAAGGCTTATTTTTACAGAGTTGGACGACCGCTCTGGAGTTATGGTTGGTTTAGAGCCAACCATAAGAATTAAAAAAGAATACAAAAGATGAAGATAAGAAGACGCAAAGCGAATAATCGCACACGCGGCATAGTAGATGCCTAAAAGAAAAAAATAAGGTAGTGTGATAAATGAGATAATGAGACATGAAGATGATTGCAGCACACCTCGGTCGCAGGTTGGGGTCAGAAGAGCAATTTTGTTAATTAATTTAGAGCTGTAAAGAGATTAGAATATTATAAGCTTACATATAAAAATATGCTAGTATAAAAATTAATATAAGAATAAGTGTAACAAAGATATATAAGTATTTGCTATAAAAAGAAAAAGACGTGCCATGATGATGTTCTTAGTTTGTAGAATAAAAAAGTAAAAATTGTAAGTAGTGTTTCGAATACGTAAGATGTCAATCAAATAAACTATTTATAGACTGTTATGTTGTCTTTTTTTTGAATTTTGGAGTGAGACAAATACAAAACCCGTTGGGCGCCAAAAACTGTCACGAAACGTCGCCTCCCAATTGCTTGAGAGGCGAAGTTACCGAGTAGTTTGGGTTAGAGTTAAAGGAAGAAAATTCAGGGTCGAGGTAAGTTGATTTATTTGTCTCTAACTAGAACCTAAAACATCATCATAACACTTACAAAAGGAAATTTAAAGGAACGGCGAGTATAAAGTAAACGTTAGCGGTGGCGGAGGTTAAAAAAGGTGTTAACGTGGCGGTTAAAAGTGGCGTTAGTGATGGCCGGCGTTCGGGGCCGCAGAACACTGTAGCAGAGGCGGCAAGGGGCCGCGGAGCACCGTAGCGGAGGCGGCTGGGGGCCGCGGAGCACTGTAGCAAAGGCGGCTAGGGGCCGCGGAGCAGGACAGCAGAGGCGGCTAGAGGCCGTGGAGCAACAGACGCGGCAAGGGGCCGCGAGCACCGTAGTAGAAGAGGCTCAGGGTCTCTGAGCACCGTAGCCGATGTGGATCAGTTCAGCAGCGTAGTGAAGATGGCTCAGCGCCTCAGATCGATGTGGTAAAGTCACCCAAAGCCTCGAAGTAGCGTGGTAGAGGTGGCCCAGGGCCACGGAACAGCGTAGCAGGGGTTTTAAGGCTCCCATTTACTTTGCGCGAGGTCTTCTTGAGGTGCGGGGCCTGGCTTGGCCCCGCACAGACCAATTTCGTAGTTGACTTGTTGAAGTCTAGACGAGAACTGCCGTTGTTTGGCTTGGTACGTCTTTTATATCCGTCCGTTCCGTTGTTCTAGAATATCTAGTTCCAAATTTACAATTTCGAAATTATGAACTACCAGCAACCTATTTTGACTCGAAAGTAAGTTAAACCTCGCCTTAAAACGCGATTGACAAGTTACGTTTCTATGACAATGTTACACTGCTGAAATGTAAATAAATATGTCAAACAATCAGATTAGTAAGAAAATTGCGAATTAAGCTATAAATATAAACAGAAAATGAGCTGAATTAACTATTGGTAAGTAGGAGACACGTTTTAACGCGTCCCGTAGCCCGAGAAATGTAGGAAATTACAATTTTCATACTTGACAACAATGTTTCACGTTACAGCTTGTTACAAACGGAATCCGAATGCATATTCTTAAGGAAAACGGAAGTAATAGAGGAGGTACGAAATACTGCGACCAAGATCCGTCGTTACAGCACAAGTCCATAGGCATATTTTTAAGGAAAATGCCCGTAATAGAAGGGGAACAAAGTACTGGTATCCAGGATCCGAGACCAAGCATGTTTCCACAAATACGAGGTATGCTACACGCTCACGAACACATATACAATTACAAACTAAACTACTACTGCAACAGTATATTGTAATGTCACTGTTGAAGTATAAGTGCCAGTTGCACCAACGTACGAACACAGACCGGTCATCGTCAAATATGGCGCCGGCAGCTGTCATCCCATAGAAACTTGTCAAACTTTCCATACAATCAGATTTAACGAAGGGATTTGGCTCGTCGCCGCGTTGGTGAGCGCACGCGCCCGGAGCGACGACGAGCGGGATCCACTACCGTACACTGTCTTTGTTGCCTACTGTCATGGCGTCGTTACCGAACAACGTCTTTGAACACGTGGTTGGCGAAATCATCATAAATTTGATGGAAAGCCATTTTTTAAAAAAGAAGAAGAAGTGAAGATTTAACGAACACCGCTTACGATTACAGACGGTTTGGTGCAACCCAGCCTAAATCTATGAGCTTGGGTTGAAAATTAGCATTAAACTATGCCTAACGTTAGTACATAAAGTTATATGATTCCCCTGAAGTACCTACTTAGATTTCTGTCTCAAAATAGTCTCCAACAAGTAGGTACGTGGTGTCCTGGTGAGAAGTCGTAAAAATCCCTAACATATAACTGGTGTTTCGCTGACCTATTTCCAACGTGGCATTGTAGAGGTTAATTGGGTACTGCATTTGCGCGTCTAGTCGCTGAGCTAAAACACAAAATTCGCCGCCTTTTGGGTGGGTTGCACAAAACATTTGTTGTCGTAAATGGTGTTCGTTAAAAACTGTATGTATGGAGAGCTTATCAAATTTATATGGAATGACTACTCAACTGGACTGGAATGACAATTCAACGTAAACGATTTGATAATCGTAAGGCGCTAAAATAATATTCGTAAACGTTAAAATTATTTTTCACGAAGCAAGTACATGAGACGAACTTAATGTCCATGTTACAAATATTTAAATTTCACTTTTATTTTATTAGATAATTATTCCATATTTACTTTGCACGAGTTTGTTCTGCAAGTGACATGAATGAACAGAAAAGTGACATTATTATATTTTTAAAAACATGAAAAAGAACTTATCTAAATGAGTTTGGTTGTTAACTAAATAGCTACACAAAAAAATACATTGCTGGAAAAAATTAAACTCGTTTGAGGCCCCGCCGCAGTGTAATAAAAAAGTTTCTGAACCAACTTTCTATTTGTGGTAAATAATGTTTCTTTTCTTCGTTTCGAAATATGAAAAAACCCTATAGACGAGTTAACGGGAGTAAAGTATATTTTCTTCCTTAAGAGAGTTCCATCAGCTATTATATAATAAATATAATCAGAAAGAATAAACTGCTGGTTATTACAGCGTAGCTTTGATTTTATTATATCTCTTAGACGTTATATCTGTAAGTTAATTTAAAAAACGAAGAGATCATTTATTGAAATTCTTCCTCCTAGGTCCTAGATTTGATGTACTATATAGTGTTATGGCTGTAGACTTAGTTAAAGTAACTTTCTGTTCGCCACCGATAAAGATGCTTTATTTATAAAAGAACCTGATTGAAAATGATCAGCCAATCTCTGATCTAAATCTTAAGAACTGTAATTTATGTAATGAAGTTCAACCCTGAATTTTAGATCATGAGTTTACTTCTAAAAATTGCAAATAAACTGCAGAATAACAATCAGACGTGGACAAATAAATTATCACTAAAAATCTCCTCAATATTGTATTGACGCCTCGTTTGCCGCTGCGATAAGAAGAAATTCAGAAAAAGTCTAAACCTATATTTCTTCTAACTTATTTAAATTATAATACACGAACCCAAGAGGAGTATTGCAACCTGGGCAATATTTCGCAGGAGAAATGGAAATTTATTTCCACGAAATAATGTGAATTTACTTCCACTGTCGAGGCCCTTTGGAATCCATATGCAGTTTATTTATACCAACTGAGACTTTGAGAGAGGCATTGCAATGAGGTATTAAATGTAGAGTAAAACTCTAGTGGTCACAGGTCGCTCATCTCGCATAGGGCTTGTTGTTTAAGGGTTGGGAGTTGATAATAAACATTTTCTTGGGTGTTTATATTTAAAGGTTTTATATAGTTTATTAATGGGTTATATTGCTAATGTAGCCAAGTCAGATACTAGGGCTTCATGTTTGTTACAAAATCATTTAGCAGACCATTATGACCGATTTGTAACAGCGGTTATTTTAATGATATTAATATTTTTTACTATAAAAATTAATAAAGCACTAATCTGTTTTCTATTCCAATATGTGGAAGCGAAATGTAATCAAATACAAGCAATCTAATCGAGGTTTGATATCGACGTGTGCTGAATAGAAGCACAAAGTTTTTGGGGCAAATTCATATTGTGATTTAGATCATCGATAAACTAGCTAACATCCTAAAGTTAGTTAAAGAATAGGCTCCACTATAGGCATATATTTGTTCACTACACACCAGAGAGTCACCAACGCCACCATTCTTATACAACTTATTTAAAACTTCAAATCTACGAGTAACAATGAAAGCCATAGCTTGATATTTAATTATTTTCTTTTAGGCGTAATATGGCAGCAACACTTAATAAAGCTGTCTATGTACAGTCAAGGGCACCAATATGTATACATATTTATGCCCTGACTGTACATATTATCAGCATAAATAATATTAATTAATTTAAAGTGGCTTAGCGATGGGACTTACAACTAAAATGTCATTTAAATACATACTTTTAAGAAGAGCAGCTATTTCTAATAAATAATGGTTTGGATCAGTAATTCAAAATCAAGCTTGTTTTGTTTCTAACACGTGTGCGAGCCTCGATTCAGTATACTACGTATTAACTATGATTTACGCGTTTTCCCGAGCTTCTAATGTTACGGTAATAATAGGTTTTAGCGTGATTTATACACGCACTGTAAGAGTGATTTTCTATTCGGTTCTGTTTAAATTTTTTTACATTTAGGTTCAACCAACCCTAATGTCTTTGTGTTACAGTAGCGGAGCGTCCATACAACTCGATTCCCACCGGCTTGCCTAATTTTCTGCCAGTCCAGTTCTTTTACTACGGCTCATGAAGAATAGGAAAGGCAAATTATGTCCGGCTTCCCTTAGAATGTTGTTGACGCCCCGCCATTGTTGTGTTATATATAATTCATTCACGAAACGTAATTAATTAAATGATATTCAGAAATTCCTCAGTATAAGTACTTATTCTAAGTGAAAAGGATTCCCCAATGCAATTCAGTTTACTTCAAATATATTCAGGTTAAGTACAAGAATACTTGTACTATGTGACACCACCAGTAATGGACAAGGCCCAATAATGTATACCTATTGACTCTTATGTAAAAGAAAAATGAGTCATTCATTTTTTATAGATCAATGAATTTAAAACCGTATGATCTTTGAATTAGGGTTGAAGTGTCCATTACTGGTGCTTGTCAGCTTAAAGTGTCCATTACTGATTGTGTCACCCTACTATAATATTGATATTGATGTACACGAACTTTGTTATATTATTTTTTGTACAGGCCAAATAGTTCGGTACACCGTATATTTTGTATGGTGTGCCGAAGTATTTGGACACTTTGGCTGCTACGTACTATATGACGCTGACTGTATTAGGAAAAAAAATACAACAGCGAAAATATCGAATTTGTAAAAGTAGCTTCATTGTTGACATACAATGGAGATACAGAGTGCAGCTTCACTATCTATACTGCACTAAGTATTGTTAGTTATAAGATTGTTACAGTTAAGTTATTTAAATAAACTTCAAATGTTTTTGAATGATGTGTTATTGACGCCAGTGTTGCCATATTTAAATTATTTCAAAAACTGTAGAACAGTCTTTTAGTCTATGCTTCTATAATGGAAACACTGCGTTAGTGACATCATTCAATCATTCGTTCAGTAAAATGTTCGTTCACGATGTACCTAATAAAAGTGGCGGGAGCATTCAAATGGCTCTCTTTCCGTTGGTTAAAGTGGAAGAATAAACATCTATCCGTACTCCGAGTGTTATTTAAAATTTTACCTCTAATAGTATGTTCTTACGTAATTACTTTCCTTTTTATTTTATCTGTTTAAAGTCGGCATATTATCCATTTAAACCAAATGGTATTTTCAATTCCTCCGTAATGATGGTATGGTATTTATGCTTCTTAGGCGCATTCTTCAAAAAACTCAATAACGCTATAGGTACTGCTACTGACGCTAAGGTATAGAAAGGCAGGTGTACTCTCGTTAATTCACCGTATGCTTCACAACTCAGTACAATAGCGGGCCGGGATACGACTCAGTAATTCTGGCTAATTCGCCCTTTTCTCCTTTTAAATATTCAACTGAATTAGAAATTCTCTATTTGCAAATGAACGGCTGGTTAACATTGTACAAGCAGCTGTTTAGTTGAATTCTTAAGGCAGTGTATTACCACTTTTGAGTTTTTAAAAACCATCTGAGACATAGAATATAATGTCTTAAAATCTAAAAAAAATATATGTGTTACATAAGGATCTTGTCTAGTCAAAATCGCAGTCAGTTATATGATCTGATGAATTTCACTCGATAGAAAAAAATCGCGAACTTACCCCTCTATGGAATGTGTTTGTGTTTTATTTTTTTTTGTATTTTTCGGCTATATTACTGATATTTAACATTTAATTTTTGTACTCAATTAAAGATCGTAAATAGTTATAGACAAATTCGCAGGGTTTGCTTTGATAAAATGATTGGCTTAATGACTATAGCTAAATATTCACAAAACTGAGCGCAGAGCTTGCGTAGAGAGCGCGATGGTTAATTGTAAACTCACGCGTGTTAGAGCGGTTCAGTTGCGTTGGGGATACCTCCCCTTAATTACTTAGCCAAGTTTACTAAGGTGCTGTGAAAAGAAAATGTTAGTACCGGTTGTATTAGCTGAATATTCTTGTAAATAGGTATATTGGATTCCAAGTTTTAAAGAACGCCTGAAATAGCCCCGCTGACAGCCGTCACCTGTCAGTGTCAGTTTTAGGCGCGAAATGAGTAGAGTTGACATCTCGACGTAAGCTAGGTTAGATGGCTAGGCGCGTTGATTCTTGCTTTCCTATTGATGAATTGTTAATTTTAATGTAGATTCCTTGAATTTATGTAAAAACAGCGATTACAGTTTGTTATTCATTGATTTAGGCGTTTCATTGCCAAAAGGTAATATTCAATATTCAGATAAGATATTACAAGATACAGATTGTTTTAAAATCGGTTCAAAGTGTGTCACACATAGCCTATTTAGTCAACACGTGCAGTTTATATACACACAAGTATTGTCAACGCTTTGGTACTACAAAACATCTAGAAATTAATGATTTGAGAAGAAGAGAAAAAGAAGTAGAGAAGATTCATTTCCATTTAAATTCCTAGTACCTACTTTAAGGAAATCTTATAAACTTCCAATTGATTCTTGATATCTAAGACTTTCTGGGGAGTAAAGAATTAGTTACTCTTAGTCCCCAGAAAGCAGGTTACTTGAATGCCAAGTCGAAATGTCTACCAAGACATTCTGAAACAGCTACATTTACAGAATCCAACTGCAACCGAAGTTGTCCTGGGCAGGTAATATACTGCGTTGCAATGTCCGTAGATTAGTTGCACAAACACCTAGCGGCGAAGTTACCCGGGGGCCCGCTTCGGGAGATTTATAGCCGACGAAATCAAACTGATATTGGTACCGGGGAACATCTTGGCCCGAACGGTATGGTAGTAAAACAACGACGGTGGCAAACAAGCGTACATTCCGTCTGATGGTAAGTTGCGAGCGGCTATAGGCCGCGGTGTCCCGGCCTATAGCCGCTCGCAACTCCAAAGCAGTCACGTGCGCGTTGCTGACCCTTTATAAAATTTGAGGATTCACTGTGTTGACAGCAGAAAGACACCAACACTCTTTCTTCTCGGCAAACACCCTGGCCCGAGTCCAGGGGCACATTGAAAATCAGCGCTGGTGGCACATTTATGGGCCACCAGCAATCGCTGAATGTGCTCCTTTTGCCTTCGCTTTTTAATTTTAGTTTTTATACATTATATTCTGTTTATTAATGGTCTGGTTTTTCACATTGTCATGAATTGTATAATTGTATTTTTGTTCTTTGTTTGGCAATAAATTCTTTCTTATCTTATCTTAAGGAACAAATTTAGGTCCCTCACAGTCAGTGCATCCTCGGGAACTCTGCAACCTTGCTCACCTATACCTTGTGAATAATTGGAATTGCTCCTGTGACGCTTTTGTATCTACTCGTATTAGACTACGATCAGTAGCTTAAGGAATCAAATTATAAGTACTAATGAAAGTGTACCATGTGTTATAATATCTAAGAATGTAAACATTCGTATTAATGATGTAATAAAATGAGACCGTCCATAACAAAAGGGCCCTTATGGCACTTTCTAGTTTCGTAGATATCAGCGTTTTAGTAAAATACGGTAAAATCACATATTTTTTGTTTTTTGCATATTGATAAAGTATAAGACTAGATGTGTATTTCTAGCTTGGTTTCACACGTATAAGTTAAGTATTTGTACCTTAAAATTAGTTGTAAAGTTTAGTAAAAAAGGGCCCTTATGGCAGAGCGCAGATAATAATGATATAAAATAGGTTAATAACTTATTCTAATTACTTCTAACCATTTTCTGTATTATTTATTTGCCTTTTCTGTTTACTGGATTAGGTGGTACACGTTACAAATACCTACTTCTAGTCTCAAGTCAAGGAAGTTCTAGTCGTGCATGACCGTTGCAAAAATGTTTGTTTCTTATTACATTTCCTATTGAATTGTATTTTTAGAGTTCCGTAGCTAAAATGGTGAAAATGGAACCCTTATAGTCCCCCCCCCCCCACCCTCTAATTTCCATATGTATGAAAATTCTGAAAAAAAATGAGGTGGTGTACAGTCACCAGCATTAATATCTGCCAAAACAATGGTTGCATTTAAATATCCGACACAGCTCCATTTGTAGGGCCCTATGGACGGGTCAGATATTTATGCCGCCTTTGTTATAGCAGATATTGATGCTGGTGACTGTACATTAATAAATACTTACGACGATTTTTGGTTTGATAAAAATACGGCTACTGGTTTTTGAGTAATTGCTGAAAAACTGTTTTGCCCAAACAAAAGGGCGTAAGTGCAGTGAGTTTACTATGAAGATACGACTTTTTTCGATTCGACGTATCAGATAGTGGGTTTAAATATGGACTAGTAGGTGTCGGTACGGAACTCTTTATTGTGCGTGGTCCGACACGTACTTGGTCGGTTTTTTTATTAATAGAGTTAAAAAATAATTATTACTATGCGAAATTGCTTTTTCGTATAATTTAAAAATTACGCAAAATTCAAAAAACTTGTAATGAAAAGATTTATTCAGAATTACGTTCTAATACAAGATTGCTACTTAGATAATGTAAATATTATTATTTACTTACATTTTTGGTTACATTCGTCCATAAGGGCCCTTTTCTCAAATGTATGGAAGTAAACCTTGATTTTCATGTAACTTTAATCGGTCATAAAACTGAAACTGATTGACATAAAAAAAAATTAAAACCTGTGTAATGCTTGTCTAGACTTATTACAGGTAAGTATGGTGTACTAAACGGAAATTGTTAAATTTATTCGTGACGAGATAGAAAAAATATAATTTTCTATATTTATTAAAAAAAATATATAACGTTAGTTTTTCGTTTTTATTTTCCATTCGAGGTGTAAAGAAAACTATTTTCTAGCATACACTATGACAAAGATCACAAAATACGAAATAATAATTCACATATTACAAATTTCCTTATTTTTTTACGATCGGCGCCTTGCACTGATCAAAGGCCATTTTTTCTCAACGGGGTAGTGGAATTGAAAAATCTTTGATTGTTTCCTATAGAAGAGAACCTCAGGATTCAGAATCTATCATCATCTATGTAACTTCCCACGGGAACATACTTTAAATGAGTTTTAAACTTCTCTTAGTTATTTCTCTAAAGTGCATTTTTGGGTTGCGTAACTTTGATGATTTAAAAAAAAAAAGTATGGCACCTAGGGTCATGGTTTTTATTGTTTTCTGTAGCTTATGTATTGTAGATTATAGATCCGTGCGTAACTCAATACCGACCATAAGGGCCTCTGTGTGATGGACGGTCACAAATGATTGCTGAAGTATCAATCCACCAGCACGATGGGTTGACGACATTAAAAAGACTGAGGGTTACTCCTGGATGAGACTAGCAAGTAGCAAGGGATCGGGATGAGTGGTGTACTAGAAGAGAGGCATAGGCCTCTCAAATATTTAATGCAGCATGCGATTACAGGCTTAAAATGATGATGAATGATGATAAGTATCTATAGGTTTCCTCAAACTAAGGTTGCAGATAAATGTCTAAGCCTATAAATGCCTAAGATTGATATGCTAGCAGCGTTAATATTAGGAATGCCTTGCAGAAAGTTCCAACACCAAGGGAACAGTTTGTTAGATTTATCGCCAAGCCGATATTGAAAGCCGCATTACCATGAAAATCCTATTACCTTTGCTAACTCTCCGAGCTGGAGTATATAATCAGAGTTTTATAAATATTTCAGCTCATGCAATTTAATTTAGTTTCGTTCGGTCCTTGAATACGTTGCAAGATTGGAAAGTTGAAAATGATATCGCATTGCCAGTTTGATCCCGATGTTTGATATGGAAATAAGTTCACATGAGTCAAGGATTGCGTTAGTCTGTCTAATGCAGTCAGTCTCATGTTAACTTATGTCTGTGTACTGTGTCCATTCAATGAGATTATCGGCTTTTGCTTTTATTGAAATAAGAAAAAAAAATGTTTTGTATCTAATATGAACACTCAAAAAAGTAAATAAAATAAAGAACAGTGTACTAATATGCTTAACATTATGCCTACCCATTGTTAATTGTTATTGGCCAATTATTAACATACGCAGTTTCCCTTGAATTATGAACGAGAATATACAGTATACTAATATTATAAATGCGAAACTGGCTCTATCTGTTACCTGAAAGGCTTAAACCGCTGAGCTGATTTAGATGAATTAAATAATTCTTGGAAATCTTGGAAATTTGTACAGTGGGAAGGCAATAACTAAAGAATACGCCTGAAATAATTGAATGGCGATTATCTTTTAAGACCATTAAAGAGTTCCACTGGGGCACGGGCCAGGCTTGACGCCTTTGACGGATGTCAGAACCCGCCGTTCCCATGCAATCTTTACCTTTACAAATTTACAGAGCAATTAAAATGCAAATGGCGGGCAAACGACCGCGGCATGTCGCGGCATACGCTGTCGATTATCTGTCGCGTCTAGGGATTTACACTGTTCTAAACCGTCTTTTTTTATTCGACTCGGAACACAATCGGATCGCACTAGACCACATAATAACACTATTTTTTATGTAAACTTAGGTAACTTTTTTAATAGCCTATTTGAGTGTCCCATTGCTGGGCAAAGACGTCCCTCTTTTTACCCAACTGCAAGGCAGGGTTAGCCTCCATTCAGCCCTATTGTTTGTTTGTTTGTTTCCGCCAAGTCAAGCAGAATACGTTCAAGTCGTCCCGCCTTTTTGGTCTGTCTCTTATACTTATTTTTTTGCTCATCTTTCCGGATGCATACGCCATACATTAACTAACTTAGAAATACTTTGTAGCAGCCGATTGGGCAGAGCACAGGCAAATAGTACTAATGGCGAGCGTTCACGATTCGAATGGAAACATGTGAGTGACACGTTTCAGTATCAGTATATTTTAATACCACAAACTTACGGGATTTTACGAGGTAATTACTTGTAGTTTTCAAACTTAGGTAAGGTAAGCTTAATCCAGATGTACCTACCTTAGTACGAGTTACAGGCGATACGTACTTCTTGATACAAAGTTTATGAAGCCTGCGTACAATCTGATTCAATAAAAAATCGCGCAGTCTATGAAACGAAACCGTACAAATTACAGTGAAAATGGCGTTTTAATTAAGTCCACTGCGATAATGGCTGCGGACAGGCGATAACTGATAGCGGTGGTCGATATCGCACGGAAAACAACGCTACCTCAATTCAATAATAGGTCTATACACGGCGGGTTTTCGTTAACCAAGTTAATGTTACCGAGGTGACTCACACAAGCGATTATATGTGGATGCTACTAATTGGACATGTGATATCTTACATCCCGTACACTTTGTAACTATTTTTGAACAGCCTATATGAGTGTCCCACTGCTGGACAAATGTCCCTCCCCATAAATGCCATGATTCCCGTGCCTGTGTTTCTTCCGGCCAGTTGGCGAGGAACGCGTCTTTACCTCAACCAGCCACTGAAACCAAGTTATACGCCATCAAACTAACCGTTATACACGGCGGTCATGCCACATGGTACTAAGGTCGTTACACCGCACCCTGATATACTCGACCTTGTTCAATTTGCGATACACATCGCACAATGGCACCTTTATGTTAGATGAAAAGTCACTAGTCTTAAAAAGTCATGGTATCACATTGTCAAAAATGTTATCCATTTTTAGGGTTGCGTAAAACGGAACCCTATTAATGTCACTCACGCGTCCAGACGGATGGACGTCCGCAACGAGTTGATGAATGATTCTCTCGAAACTACACAATTGAACTTTCAGAGAGAGAGAGAGAGAGAGAGAGAGAGAGAGGGAGTAAGGCCACAGCAAAATGTAATCTCGCTCGAATTTGGAGCAGCCCAACTGGGGAAGTACCTCCGCCTTGCAGAAACATTATCACTACATAGTATAAAACAAAGTCGCTTCCTGCTGTCTGTCCCGTTGTATGCTTAGATCTTTAAAACTACGCAACGGACTTTGATGCGTTTTTTTGTAATTAGAGTGAATCAAGAGGAAGTTTTATGTGTATAATTAGCACTCGTGCGAAGCCGGGGCGGGTCGCTAGTTTCAGTGTTGTTTTCCCGGAGGTGAGCAAGGTTGCTAGATCTCCTGAGGATGCTCCGTCTTGAGAGGGACCTAAATTTGTCCCTTCTGCTGGCAACACAGTGAATCCTCAAACTATTGAAAATTGAAATTGATAATTATTTTTTCATGACAAACTTAAGACTAAATATTAAAATTAAACCAAGACTACAAACTTAGAACTATAGTTGCCTTTCGTTTGCCACGAATGGTCCCGCCTCAGCATAATGCTGACTGAGGAGCCAGCGCTGGTCTTCGCTTAGTAGTTGTTGGGTATTATTTCTAGTGTAAAAATAATCGTGTCAGTTTAAAATCGTAACTTCTTTATTACCTATATAAAAATATTTACGAAAACGATGACCACTTTAAATAACATTTTGCTAATCTCCGGAAATTCAAATTTTATTTGGAGAAATAATTAATTGATTAACATTTTTTCAATTTATATGTAAGGTGAAAGATGGATATATAGGCGAATTCAAAATTGGTATAGAAGATCAATTAACAGTTTTCGTGTCGCAGTTTCGGCTAAGCTCGACACGTGTCGAATGGTATAAGTTATATTCTTAAATTAAATCGAGACACATTTCTCAAATGGAGGCACTGACTACGACACAGGTCATTCAAATGTGGACTTAATTTACGTCGGAATAAAGACTTCTTGCGCAAACACATAAATTATATAATACCAGAGTTATATTGCGAGAAATGAAAGGACAATACCCGCGAGGTGAAATATTCATTCAACGCGGCAAAGAAAAGTACCACAGTATAAACAGTAAGATAACTTCAAACGAAATTTAATAAAGCTATACTGTTTGTTTTGCGTGTTTTGGTTGTGTTATGTGTTCGTGATTCGTGTATGAGAGCAAAATGAGAAAATCTGCCTTTCTCTTTCTAAATAGCACAGTGTGAGTGACACGATTCAGCGGCAAATTGGGCTACCCTCCATCAAGCAATTTAGGCCGCTAATCACATAAAAATGTTTTTGAAAGAATTAACAAATATCAATCATCACTTTAAATCGTCAACTTTCAAGCTGGAAACTGTCATTATTCGCTATTATTTTACTACATAATTAAATCAAAACGTGCCTCAATTACTATCTAAAACTTTAATAAATGCATCGTATACTTTAATTGACAACATTTCATATTTTTAACTACTTTATTTATGAACTAGTTAGAAAATAGGTAAAAATTTAAGCCACCCGTATTTTTTCTTTTTTAATTTAACTCATTATTTCATACAAAAAAACACGTTGAAAAGTAGGTCATTCCAAAAGGGCGTAAGTAAAATATGACGTCATCTTCCCAACAAGAATCCAGAGCCACTCCAGAGCAGCGATTGTCTGTACTCTGTACTAAGGTCTCCCTGAATACAGCGAGGAAGATGAAGTCAACTTTCGGTTTACAGTAATTTGCGATTTTTTCCAAAATTAACGGAGAAAAAAATCTAAAAAAATGTTTTTTGTGTACTTCACACGTTTTTACCGAAATGGTTTTCGAATTAAGACTTTTGGAAATTATGAAATATTGTCAATTGGTATCATCAATACTTTTGACATACCTACTCGTAATTTGTTTTATAAACATTATAAAAAAGTAATGCCTTAACAATATGTATACGATCCCCCTGATAGCCGTATGTAAGCCGAAACTGTAGCCTATGGACGCCCTTAACTCCAGGGGATTCACATGCCACCTTTGCGTTGACAGCGCCACCCCAATATCAACTGTCAAAAATCTAATCTATCCTACGCGACAAGGACACTACTTATTTACATTACGTAAGTAAGTATACTAAGTATGAAGTAGTATAGTGAGCACAGACGTAGATGATCTACGCCGTAGCACCGCTACGCTAATTCGTAGTCGCGTAGCAATAAATATATAGGAACGTCCTAATATAACGATATGGATATTTAGCGGAATAATAATATCTCACCTACACAAAACAGAAAGGCATAAAAAGTTACGCCAACTTTATATGGTACAGTCAAGTGCAAAAATATGAGTCCATACAACTTGCTCAAAAATATGTCCCATAGCTCTTATGTCGGTAAATTAAGGTTTCGATACATATTCATAAGAGGATTTATTCGATACATATTTTTGCACTTGACTGTATATATGTTTACATAATCAAACGCAAAGCAAATGATATAAACTTAATTTTTCTATTATACATTAATAAAAGAAGAGAGCGGAGTAATAAATAGCGCACATAATCACGTACATAAGAAATTTTACAACAAAATAGGTAAAAATGTAATGTACTTTCTTTTAATATTAATTGACTTTATTTAATGATTACATAACTATAAAATAACAAATTAAAATAAAACTAAAACTAACCTCAAAATAACCTAAATATACCTAACAAAAACCCTAATCTAAAAAACCGCTGCCAGTGGGTAACGTTCCCAATATGCTGGCCGCTTTGCCACGTTGGATGGCAATGCTCAACCTTTGTGCCAGATAAAGGCCAGCGTTTTGGTCACGTGTTGCATCGACCAGACGCCCAGACAGATCTTTAAAGATCTTATGGGCTCCCGGTCCCCACGGCCCAAGTGTTTCAACCCCAAAAGGCTCAAGTTTTAGTTATATTGACTTTTACCTATTTTCTAAGTTTGAAAACTTGGTCAACTTCCTATTAAGATCTATTCAAAAACATAAAAGCACTACGCTTTTTATTGAAGGTTTTATTTGTAAAAGCTTCCACCGAGTAAACACTTTAAAACAGGGTAAACACTTTATTGGACTCCAATAATTTATTTATGTTAATAAGTATACTAACGTATTTTTTTCAATTTCAGATATTTTA
Organism: Cenopis cana; assembly: GCA_951800055.1. Classification (NCBI taxonomy): domain Eukaryota; kingdom Metazoa; phylum Arthropoda; class Insecta; order Lepidoptera; family Tortricidae; genus Cenopis; species Cenopis cana. The sequence goes on along the minus strand of OX637483.1, from coordinate 2,172,799 downwards.
CTCTCATAATACCCAACTAAAGCCTGACCAGGAATATATGATCATTGTCAAGAGGGCGCTATTATTCTGATTTATATGGCAACAGACTATTATGACATTTTGTCTTGTTTACCTGTCAGCTCTGACATAAATTATGAATTGTTTTGCAGCTGAATAATTTCATTTCGTCACATTGATAATATACCGCTCTTGGCTATGAATTGTTTTGGTCATTTATTATTAAGTATTTAACACATAACTAATATTCAAATAAACCGCAACAGTGACACTGACGTGCTGACAACGTCATTAAAATTATTGCCAGTGTAAGAAATTCAGCCGAAAGCCGAAAGACATCCACTGCTGGACATAGGCCTCCCCCCAAAGAGTGCCACAATGACCGGTCTTGCGCCACCCGTTAAGAAATTAGTTCCAATGAAATTCCGCAACATGGCGCATGATCATATATTCCTGGTCAGCCTTTAATATTATAAACACGAGTTACCATCAGGTGGACCGTATGCATGCCACGTCGTTGTATAAAAAAAACTATAAGTAACATTTTTTCCAGTTGCTCTCACCTGAACTACTAGATTCACAAAACTTATAAAATTCATGGGTTTATAACGAGCGAAGCTAAGTATTCGCCAAGTTTCTCGATCGACAAACTTCCTCGCCAAGTATGAGAACTAACCGCCCGTCACCCCGCTCCCCCTTGCCAATTAAATGCATCATTATCATTAATTAATCGTGTCCAATGGCTTAGCCGTTTTTAATGAAGATAAATTTTACTTACTTTATTGCTTTTTTTTGGATGGAAGGATGTGGAAACTTGGTTACTAAGTCTAAATTACGAGAACACAGACAACTTACTACACCCAATATCTTAAAAAAAAAACCTCTCTCTCACACACACAGAGAGGGACATTTACACACACACACACACACGGACACACACACACACACACACACACACACACACACACACACACACAAACACGAACATACCTTGAATGGCTTGATGATACTTCCTTTTCTTTCTTAAATTTTCATGTAATTAGCTAGAGTTGAAATACATATTGATTAACAGAGATTCTTTTATCGTTAACAACCAAATTTTATCATGTCTGTCAGCTATGTTTAGTCATAAGGAAGGTAGTTGGTACTTGTAGCACAGGTTATATTTTAAACCTATTGCAAGTAACAGCGGCAATATTTGTTTTTGATTGACGCTTAATAATACATAGTTGTTAATGCATTGTAACTTGTTCTTGAAATTAAATAAAAATAAAAATATGCGACAATGTTGTCTCGTCGAGAGGTCAAAAAACAATCTCAAATAGGGTACCCCTGATTCAATACGGAACCCTAAAAAGGTGGTAGTCGTAGTAACAGCCACCGCACGTCTAGCTGTACACAGCAATATATGTATACACCAGTGGCGGAGCGTCCATACAACTCGATTCCCACCGGCTTGCCTAATTTTCAGCCACACCAGTTCTTTTAGTACGGCTCATGAAGAATAAGAACGGCAAACTATTTCCGGCTTCCCTAAGAATATTTTTGACGCGCCGCCACTGGTATACACAGTTATATACAGAGCACTATAGTTCTGCAGACGATAAAACCTCAAGGGAAGCTACCAGCAGAATTTAATCAGACAGGAGTTAAAGAAAACAAGATTGTTGTGCACTAACAATACGGGATAGATTTGTATCGTGTTACCTGAGGTAAACTTCACAATGTTTGAGCTGAGGCGTATTGAAACTTGTTCTAACTAATTATGATTGAGGGCCTAAAATTGCATTAAACATATTGATTTAGGGATAGATTTCGTATCTATACCGCGCCGCGCCTATTGCCACGTGAGAGCTTAAAGAGAAAATAAAGGGTCTTTGACTTGTGACTTCTCTAGAGTCACAAATGTCACACAGCCGAATATTAACTGACATTGATTTAAGAAGAACTCTGATTTCTCTCTGAACTCTAGAGATTTAATGCAAGTGTCATTACTAGTGTTTTCTTACACGAAAAGACTCGACATTATTTCTGTGATTACTTATCAGATTGAGAATTCATATGAACGCAAACTCGTTTAGAATATTGAAAAGCTTAATACCAAGGTGAACGTGTTTTGAAAGTGAATGACCAAATTAAAACGATATAGGTAGGTATTAAAGCTTGTTTATTGGAATATTATGACTAGTGCCTATGCCAAATCAGGATGCAACTGTACTGGAATAACGCTAGGATGATGATGATGATTTATCGTATGGCAATTATTTTATGATGATGATGATGAACACCCGAGTTCATTCTTCTATCAACGTCATACGATATCTGGTACACTACTGAATCGCAATTGAGCCGGATACATTTTTATCTGGCGATGGCGTGAGTATCGTGACGCGGCGTAACGATATCGATTTCATTCATTTTACCGTGCGATCGTGTCAACTCAGACACATATAGTCCAATTACCATCAAACAGGTCGAAAGCTTGATTGCCATTATGCCATCGTTGTATAAAAAAAATCGTTTAACTATTCTAGAGAATAAAGAAGAAAATACCACACAAACCAATTTCCTAAATCACTTTCAACTCGTAAACTGCAGCCGGACGTAAAAGCACAGTTTAATGCACTAGGGGTATAAAATGCTCAAGGTCTGATCAGGTACCGTGTAGGTATCCTAGGTTTTATATCAGTAGGTACCGAGAAGGAAAATTTATATACTATTAGTAACGGAAAATTCCGTGAAACACAGGAAATCGTCAATAACAAAAGGCTGAAATTTAAATTCGATTTCCTATTTCCTATTCTTGTAATTTTGACATGTGTACAAATTTATAATGTAATTCTTATCATGAAATAAATGAATCTAATCTAATCTAATCATTACATATTATTACTAGGTTATAAATATTTCAAACAAGATGCTTCAAAGTACGGATGTATGTATACCTTATAAAATTGGGTCGTCACGTAAATCGGATATTCACTGTTGACTGTCAAATATGTCATTAAAAAGAATAACAGTGACAGAAGTAAAAAAATATAGGTTGTCATATTTGTTAGTTGCTATAGTGCGCGCCATCCACGACGACGCGCCCCTTCACAGCGAATCTCATACTAATATGTGCGCAGTTGTACGGCTTGGGCTGTGAATGTGAAGGGGCGCACTTTTTTTATATCAGGTAGCCGACCCAGGGCTTCCTTCAGGATGCAACTGTACTGGAATAACCCTTGACTAAAGTTTGTTACAGTTGCTCCTCTTCGGGTGCTCAAAAAAACGAAATTCACTCAAACACCTTAACAATAAAATCGTGTGCAGATATTTGTGAGCATGTTATTCGCTTCAATATATCTGATAGCGAGTGTTTTGGGAGCCCGATCTCAAGCAAGAGGCGGCGGCAGAGGCAGCAGTTTTCCTAATACATTGCGTGTGATCCCAACTATCCGCAGAGCGTTGGTCATCCCGACCGCGCAATGAACAGATAAAACGCTTGCCGCACCTCAAATACCTCAATTCGCAAAAAGTCATGGCCGGGCTGTACGTACGATATTAAAAGTATCCTGGATATAAAACAAAAGACATTTATTTGATAAACAACTTTACAAGTAACAATATATTATATGTGCATTCTGATCCCTGCACTAGGTTTAACATGTATCGCAGTATTTGAAAGAGATGTACCGAATAGAGGTCCCGAACGGACACGTCAACCTCAAACAGTTTTTGTTAAATAATATGTTCAGTCAAGGCCAACACAGTGCGTGGAGAAACAACAAAGAGCCCAAACCATTTGTTACCATCCTATAGGAATTCGTTTTTACTGGAGAAAATGAATACGTGGGAGTAAACAAGCATAAGGGATTGTGCTTTCAAGGCCAGTGATTCGACAAAAACATAAAAGAATATTAAAAATATAGTTATGTAGGAATCATTCGCGTCTGGCGTCTATACAAGCAGACTGGATGAGAGTGAGATGAAAAAAAAAACAAAATGCAAAATGCAGCGCGCAAGAATTGGATGCTAATTGCCCAGGAAAGATTAATTTGGAAAACTTTGAAGGAAGTTTGCACTTCTTAGACTCCCTTTATGCAAGGGAGTCAAAGAAGATTTAGATTTTATGATACCGATAACACTTGATCCTTGAAATGAAATGTTTATTTGCGGAATACGGGTTACATCGGGTGTTACATCGTACCTAGATACTTGCAGTTCTCCGTATTCTACTTATTTAAACATGCAAATGTTTGTCTTAGTTTTGTGGATGGTTAGATCGACAAAATAAGGTAGGTAAGGATATAAACATTAAAAAATTAAAATTAAAAATTAAAATTAAACATTAAAAATTAAAAATAAAGTAAAAATTAAATTTAAAAAATTACATGTCAATTTAGTTACATACATTTAAATAAAAAATAAAATTCAAAAAATTACATGTCAGTTATAGTTATATACATTAAAACTGAAAATTTAACATTAGAAAATAAAAATAAAATTCCAAAAATTACATGTCAGTTTAGTATTAAGTACATAAAATTAAATTCAAAATTACATTCAAAAAATTACATGTCTGTTTAATTACATACATTAAAATTAAACATTAGAAAACAAAAAAATTAAAAAAAAGCTTTGGCTTTGCGTTACGAATTCGTCAAGTAAAATGATTAGGTTAGTGTTTTCAAAGAATTGCCGCGATGTTATGTTTACTGCCATGTAAGCATAAATTACGTGACGTGAAAGACAAAGTAATAACCCTAGCGTGTTTCTTGTCAAGAATCGGGGTTGAAACATTCTATTAAGTGATCCTTCTGTACTTCATTATTATGTATTCGGAAGATGATCCATATAAAATAGCTACCTAAATTATATTAGCGTGTCCTTATCTTAATCAGTTACGTTCGACATCGACACAGTACGTCTTTGTTACACGTGCTTATGAGATTGCCTCTCACCTAATCCATCCACAAATATAATCATTTTTATTTATCGCACAAAAAGAAAACGTTCGCAGAATTGCATGTCTCAATCCCGTTAGCTCCATTAACATATCGCTGTCCTTATTTATTCATATCGAAGGGAAGAGCGCGCACTGAATAATCCCCGCACAAATAAAAGTATCGTTCTGCGATTTGAATATGAAATAAGGCGCGGCGAGAGTTGCGGCGTGTCTAAAATGTAGATATAAATTATAATAGTCATGATAATATTTAATATAAATATGCCCTTGTATTTTTTGATAGTTAATATGTAATGGCTAATCTCTGGGACTACATACGGATATGCGACTGCACGTGCGAGCAGCTAAGTCTTTGAATAAACCCGACAAGTAATCAAAACTTTAATTACCCTTCCCGGCATTACTTAAAGAAGACGATAGACAGATTCGTTTAAAAGTGGAGGCAATTTTATAAATAATTCCAAATTTAAACAGTTCTGCACACTCAAATCTAACATCATATAAAATATGGTGCTTCTTGATTGCATAACATCTGGAGGTAACTATTTCATTTCAATTGGCCTGACATTTTACAAAACTCTAGTAAATTTTCGATTCAACTAAAGATTTTTTTTAATCATTTTACGCGCGTTACTTATAAGTAGGTACATTATTGTATCCATCGTCTATTCATGCCTTAGGCCGGTCGCACATTGGACACGTTTTCGTACGAAATTACTCGTCCGAGCACGCACGAAGCCGCGCGAACGATCTCGACCTTGAAAGTACTATGGTAGCGCGCTCACTGGATACAAATTGGTCGTATTCGCATCCAGTGAGCGCGCTCCCGTAGTGCTTTCAAGGTCGGGATCGTTCGCGAGGCTTCGTGCGTGTTCGGATGTGTAATTTCGTACGAAAACGTGTCCAATGTGCGACCGGCCTTACCCTTATCCATTGGTGCTAACAAATCACTAATTTCTCACTTATCTTGCGGATTAGTTACATGGATTTTATAATATACAAATAATCTTACGTGCCATGTAGGTATATCGGTGTAACTGTCATTGTGTACAATAAGGTGCTTAGATAGACATTAGACATAGTCATTATTTACAGATAATACATTATCGGAGTAAAAAATTGTTTTATTCGAATTCATAAATATTATTATTATTACATAAAATTATCATAATTTACATTACCATTGCATAGTATTAGCATTATTTATTCTTTATATTCCATGAACTCCTTAGAGCCCGGACACATGTCCACGGTACGGCGCCGCGCCGTACGCGGCCACGTACAAAGACGTAGACGGTGCCCGGTGCCGTGCCGTGGACATGTGTCCGGGCCCTTAAAGTTACAGAAACATACATACATATTACCGCTGACACTTGAGCCACGCGAAGACTAATCGAATTGAATGTAATGAATACAACCGGGTCGTGTATAATCCGGAGAGGCATCCCGCGGATTTATATATTAACTCAGTATTTACTGCCGGCTCACCGGCTTCAGATAAAGAGACAACAGGTCACACAGAGTTATTAACTAACCCCCTTATTCATAAAACTTAACAAACCTCTACTAACTTAAATGTTGTTTAGTCCCTTTCTCACAAACGTAAATGTCAAAGGGACAGATAAGGACAAACGAACTTTAGCGGATAGTTAACTAATATAGGTTTGATGGACGTTTGTGAATAACGGGGTAACTCCGCATTCATAAACGCCCATCAAACCTGTTAGCTAGCTAAACGATTCTAAATAGTTTGAAATTCGGAGTTTTTTTTTTTCTAATTCATATTCTTTATTGCATCATCATTCTCCTAGCGTTATCCCAGTACAGTTGCATGCTGAAGGATGCCTGGGGTCCGCTACCTAATCCCAAGATTTGGCATAGGCACTAGTTTTTACGAAAGCGACTGCCATCTGACCTTCCAACCCCAAGGGGAAACTAAGCCTTATTGGGATTAGGCTTTGTCAAATGAGTGGGCAACTTGACTGTTAGAAGTTCTCAAGCCGCCCGAAGGCCTCCAACTTGGCTTAACGACTGCTGCTATAGACAGCAACCGGAATCAACGGCTTAACGTGCCTTCCAAAGCACGGGAGCGCTCAGTTAGTAACCACTCAAAGCGGTCACCCATCCAAGTCCTGACCGCTGCCCACGTTGCTTACCCCTTAACCTTAGCAAGCGCAAGCGGTACGCAGGCGCCGCTGGGCCACGAGCGCTCCTTCTTATGGCATACGTATGTGTTTACAAAAGGTCTTATTTCAAGGTAATAGATTCAAATGGGTATTTGGGCAAGGCAATATATTAAACTTAAATCAATTTAACTATTTCTCAAGTGAAAGGTTCTCAAGACGTCGTAAAACCTCTAAATCGGCAACTGTTCTTGCAGTTGAGTCTAAATCATACGGCGAATAATTTCTTTCATAAAACAACCATTTGTAAGTGTCGATAGATCTCATGTATTGCAATTTATTGCCTTACTGTGTAGATGAAGGCAACATGTTGGGCAAGGACGTCTGCTACATCAAGCCCAAGTAAATGACAGGCCAAAAATTACTATGCAAATTTTGTCTTGTCCTCGTAAGTTTTATATGGGTCAAGGCAAACCAATCCCATGTAAGCAAAGCAATATATTAGCGTTACTATTTCATCTGATTCATGTTATGGTGATTTTTGTATTACCACATCATATTCGGGGAATCCAGTTAAAAGAAAATTCGCGCAAGAAAAAACCTTGTCCGAAGATACAGATATTGTTTAATGTTATGTTTCGGCCGAGTGAAAATGACAACCTTAGTGTGAAGTGATTAATAAAGACCAATTGTAAACTCGCTACCTGATTTTGTGACCTGTACCCTTACCATGAGTTTGCAATGTTTGCGTTACCGTACTCGCTACAATGTTTGCGTTACCGTACTCGCTAGCGACTGCGTAATCAATTTAGCATGGACAAAAGTACAGCGCCTCTGGCGGTTACGCAATAGAACTAAGAATCGACATACTGAATTGTTTACGTAATGCAAACATTGCAAACTAATGGTAAGGGTACAAAGCTAAGAAGATATATACCTACTAACGTAACAAGAAGCGACACCGAAGCGTGTGTGCTGTAAACCCGTCTCGCGGCTAGGTGTGCGTGTCCGGACGCGAGCGGGGGCGCGCGAGGGTGGCGCGGTGTGTGGAAAACACTCCTCGGACGGGCAAAGTATAGAATCGTAGCGTTCCAAGGTCACCGACACTCGGTTCACACCGATAGACCCGTGTCGCGCCTTTGGTACAAGTGAAATGTCGGGGAGAGTAACCTCAAAAATGTGAATCAATTTAATTGTAAGCGATTAAGTCCCCATCACCGATACTTATTGATTTATTAATACTTATTGAGAAACTGCTATCACTATGCAAAAGAAAAAAGCCTGAGCTAAGCCGTCAAAAACATTGACAGAAACCTTAAGATCCCTTCACCTGCAATAAGTAGATTAAAATAACTATACCTTCGCAAGCATATCAGTTTACTAACTCACCCGGCCGCGCTGTTGGCGAACCAATATTTCTGACCCCCAATTAAGAACAATTAGTACTAAACTAGAGATCTAGTTACACTAGGAATTAGTACAATGTCGAAACCGACTTTAGAACGTGGGCGGAGGGTCGGAGAAGTTATCTTATCGGCACTATCGGCTACCTCGCAGTAATTACTAAGAGAAAAACACTTGAAACTCTCATTCAACGTGTTGTATACTTGTTTTTATAGTGTCTATTCCAATTTAATCACCAAGAAAACTTGAAACAGCGGCAGATCGGTGCCTATCGAGGCTTAGCAAAAAGAGCTCGAAAACATCTCCTCAAGCGTTTCATTGCGGTGTTATAACTAAAATGTAATATTTAGTCAGAGTTAAGTTTCAAATTAAATTAATCGCAGAGTTTGGAATGGAATTACTTAACTGCTAAAGCCATAGATGGCTTATTTGGAAAATTGCTAAATAAAAATTACAATACATATTACGTTTCTAAGGCAAACCAAACAACAACAGTTAAGTTAAGGTCCTTTTCACAAGGCGTAATCATAATTATTACATGACATATAACAAATAATACTGATTTGCACAGATAATTTATTAATTTCACGTAAAAACTGCGTTTTGATTTGCAATTAGTAGTTGTGCAAATCAGCAGTTTTATAAGTGTTTTTTTTTTAAATATATATACGACATAGATATGTTGCCACGCTGCCAACATGACCCATTTTAACAGCAATCTGTTTTAAAACAAGAAGCAAACTGAGGCTTTCTAAGTATTTATGTAGAAACCACCCTTAAACACAGAAGGGCTTAACTGCATGAAACAAACTAGCAACATACACTCTCTTAATAAATAAACCTAACTAGTTCTCGAGTACTGAATAATGTCTTCGGTAATAACTTTACAAGAGCCATTTTTCCTCATTTTGTCGGAAGAAACTTGTGGGTTGATACAAAAATATCCAGTTTTAATGTGAAGCGACAAAGTAGGTACGTGGTTTGCTTAGGTACTGTACACTTACCATGAGTTTACAAAGTTTGTATTACCGTACTCGCTAGCGACTGCGTTAACGATTTAGTCCTAGATAAGAGTGTAATGACTGGAAATTGATAGCCAACTTCTCGTATATTGTGATCCCGACTAAAGCGCTACCAAGTGCCAAAGTTAGTAATTATTATCTTAGATACACGTCTTAGTAAACATACAAAAAGTGCATCCGCCGCTGGGGATGGAACCCGGGTACATTGTCTCTAAAGACAATATACTTTACCACAGGGCCACGTGTGTGATACTGGTACGCATTTTTGAATACCTTTTTAACAGTCTACCTACTTTTACTTTTTAGCTGACTATTCGAGCAAGTTTAATAACCATGAAAATAGGTGGCGCTATTATTAATTCCGTTAGCTTTCTTCTAAGATGCACAACCATGGATTTAGTATGGACAAAAGTACAGCGCCTCTGGCGGATACGCAATAGAACTAAGAATCGCCATACTAAATCGTTTACGCAGTCGCTAGCGAGTACGGTAATGCAAACTTGCAAACTCATGGTAAAGGTACTGCAGTGGCTTGAGATAGAGTAAAACACTTTTTAATTAGTTATTTGTGAAATCGTCTATGTCCAAGACAGATTAGGCAGACGTGGCGCACTCCACCGCTGCCATCAGCAGACTACCCACATTTAACTTTGTACATACTTACTGTTAAACTGATTGTCTAATACCAATATTAAATTGTAGAACCTGAATAAACACAGTCACTGTCAGGAAGCCTAGCGGGCGCTCTGCTCGTAGAAGCATAGCCAATCAAAATCAAACATTTATTCTGCAAATAGGACACACCACTTTTACATGTCAATCGGCAATTAATTAACAATAATCACAAAGTTACAGTGTAATTAATTTCGGGTAATTAATACCGAGCGCGGGTGGGGGGGGGATCTGCACGAGCGCTAATCCACCGCGCGTTAAAAAAAACGTTGAAATGACACAAATTGATAACCATGTATTTATTCACACGAAGGCGGTTTTAAAGCGCGGCGTTTTTTTATCGAGCACTGTTGTTATTTTCGACTTTGGGCGTTGGACGTTAATCGAATGAAGCTTACGTAAGCTTAACGTCGGGTTATAACGCGACGCTTTTCAAGCGTTCGTGCGAACCGGCTCAGAGAAAAAATATCATATAAAATTTATACTACGCAATTTGACCGGTTTGCATGTCCAATGTCTTGCTTATGGAAGTGTGTCTGTGCCTATAACACAACCATTAAAAAATGCTCGGTCGGTGATAGAGACATAACATGCAACTCTATTTATTCTATTTCTTGTTATAGGAATCTTAATCAAAATCTCTATCAAAGCGTCTCAGTTTCGCCTCCTTCGAGTTCGTTCGTTTGAAAAACACTGTATGTCGCTTTTGTTGTAATTTTCGATCGCAAAGCGTTTTATCGTTCGAGGACATAGGTGCGAGCAGTTTTCGATACAGCACTACGTGCCTTGACTTACCAGAGCTGTTTTACTAGAGATGAAAAGGAAGTAAGAAAGCAAGTAGCCCATAAAATGTTACGCTCTTCTTGCATCTGTGTGCCGAAAGTTCTAACGACGTTAAACTTAAGATGTGTGTGTTGTGTGTTGTGTGGGTCTAGTTGTTGTCTGGGAGAGTGATAATCTTGTTAGGACATTGTTTCGTACAAGCACATTGCTACTGAAGGTCATTATCATTAATGAAGAACATTTGTGGCCACCAGTGGCGGAGCGCCCATACAACTCGATTCCCACCGGCTTGCCTAATTTTTAGCCAGTCCAGTTCTTTTACTACGGCTCATGGAGAATAAGAAAGGCAAATTATTTCCGGCTTCCCTAAGAATATTTTTGACGCACCGCCACTGGTGGCCACCCACTTCTAAACTGTCGAAATCTCATCGCGGGTACTTATTCTGGTATGAAGTCAATGCTGGTAAGTATGGAATGTGACTGCTTTGGAGGTGCGGGCGTCCATATACTGCGGTGTCCACTCATCAGGTCACATCAGGTGGACAGTACGCTATTTTGCCACCGTCGTTGTTAAAAAAAGAATTTAAGTAGTTTAGAGGCTCACATTTAGCACGAACAGGTAATAAAAATGTACGTGCAAGATGGCCGCCGCACAAAACGTGTATGAAGTACTCTCGATTTGGGCTAGGTATAATTTCTTTAAATAAAATTTGCTCTGGAATTGTGGCTGGGCATTTCACATACATCTCTGTATTTTTTTACAAAAGCTGAATTTTCCCTTACGGTATTCCCTGACATCAAAGCCAGTATCAAATGTTAATCCGTACCTACATAAGATCAAAAAATGCATAGGCATAGGTAAGGTAGGCAAGGGTCACGATTCGCAATTCGAAACCCCGTTTTTCTATGAAAATATTCATATCTAAATCGCAAGCCAGTTATGTTGAGGATACCGTACTATAATAGTCCAAACGGAGCCCTATTGCTGTCACTTACGCGTCCGTCTGTCCGTCGTCTGTCACACAGGTTTTACAGTCGCAGGGTTGGAGGTCTTCAAATTTTCACAGTATAAGCATCTTGTTGACCCAAAGCCATACAAATTATTGAAAAATATTTTTTAATGTTTTGAGTAGGCCTCCCTTATAGACAAAGAAGTGCGAATTTTTGACCTACCCCGTGGAATTAAGTAAGGTTGTTTAGAGTTTTTTATACATATCTACACTCGTAAATACTGTGTTTTTGTTAAGAATGGTGTGTGCTTTAATTTCACTTACGATTACCATATCAAACACTCTACTCAAATAATTCCCAGAAAGGGCAGAACACATAAATTCTTTCCTTTCAACTCGCTGCAAGGCCACAACTGCACTTAATAATTCAGGATACCCTGTAGCGAACTCGGATTCAACTGAAATATTACGTCTACGTTCATGAGCGAAACGAAATCATTTGGCAGCGATAGCATTCAGACAACCTGGGACTGAATATAAGTTCAGAAACTAAATGTGGACGACAATTTAAATAAAACTGTGGAATTTGTTTAGTTGGCTTTTTAAACAGGATACAATAGGGCTGATAAACAACGATTCTGTTAAAAAGTTAAAATTACATGTAAAATTAGAAAGGAATCAAATGAATAGTTTCCATGTGCAAGCAGCAGTGTTATTTTTTATTACAACCAAAAGAACAGAAAGAGGTTGAATAGTAGAATGAGCTTTAGAGCCGGTATTCCATGCATATTTGACAGAAGTTGATGTATCTCCATCATAGATATAGTATATACTCTGTAGTTATAGATGCGCCAACAAGCGACCGGGGCTATGTCTTTCTCATATTATGACGTCAAAATATGGGGATACCATGGTTGCAAAAAATTACCCCAAAAATTTAGTCGGATAGTACTTAGTTACAAGTGATCAAATTCCATAGTGACTAAGTCGCCATTTTGACTCACTAACTAAATTTACACAACATCGTAGGCGATATCGTAAAATAAGTGATCTCGACCGGCCACTTTTTTTGGGATAATCTTACCTATAAATACATAGTCACCGGTTATCACCGTTGCATCAAACGGCGATTTCACTGATCCAAATCTATACATTTTGTTCTCGCCGCTCGCCGCTGGTCGCTGGCCTTCCTGCTCGCCGCTTGACTTGCTGGTCATCACGTCACCCAAAGAACCATGCTAAATGTTTAAGTCTCTAGACGATGAAAGTAGTAAGTAATGTAACCAGATAGTGCTTACTATTTCCATGCCCCTTTTTGTCTTTCACAGATAAATTATGTAGTTGTTGGAATAAAAGAATAAACTTCAATTTAGAACAGGTAATTTATTTACAATAATATATTACATTTATAACTTTATTTTTCAATAAATAAACAAATATGTAATAAGCAGTTATAGATTATTTTACCCAATTTAATTTCCTGTTCCCTCAGTCCTGAAATCCATTTTTTCGGGATTCATCCTCTGTTGAAAAACTGAAAAAAATCAAATTACTTGAAATTCCCGAAACGTGGGGTAATCTTTAGGGGTTTTTTTTATTATTTGTTGGTATCCCGAAATCGAATTATAAACCGACTGAATGGTGGGACATCAATGCTAAGCTGGCTTCTATGGTAGATTTCTACTACGCGATTTGACCGGTTTGTATGTCAAATGTTTGGAGGTTATTTTTTAATTAATTCACATATTTTTCCTATTTCATCTATTGTCTCATGATATAACTAATGATTTAGCTCAGTAATTTGGTTCCGGTGAGATTTTAGAAATAAACACGGGTCCAAAATTCAAAGAAAATGTACTTACGCATGGAATGTAACATCCGCCTTTTTTCGGTCGAAATTGCTTTTACAGCCAAACACTGAACACCCCACCATGTTTGCACTGAACAACCAAACACTACGGATCTGATGATTGGTAAATTATTATTCATTTAAACCAAATTCATCATTAATTTTCCACTTATAAATTGCACTGCAAAATATTGCCACTTTGTTTTGCAATCTTCTTGACACTAATGACAGATTACTTTTACCCGACCATGAAAAAATGTCCGGTCGGTGATAAGGACAAAACATCGCACTTTTTTCTACTTCCTCTCATAGGAATCGCAATAAGGCTATCTTTCTCTTACAAAGCGTGTCAGGCCCTTGATCTCCATACGATGTACATATAAATACATATGTATATATATATATAGAATTTGGAAAAAATACATTCACAATCAGCTTTTAACACACACCACACATTACAGAATTTACAGGCCAGTTCACGAATAGTCGAAAATATTAAAGTTTGAGGTTCAAATGTGAAGAAATAATATAGAATTACACTACACAAAAATTACTGTATATTGAGAAAGAAAGAAAGTAATACAATAACCGAACAAAATATTGAAAAATGCTTTGGTAACTGTAAAAAAATTCTAAATATCATCATAAAAATAAACTTACATCCTTATATACATATTTCGTAATTGTCATCGGCAGTGATACGTTTTTCTTTACAAAAAGGGTAGCTTTTTTATTGTTCTAACACAATAACCGGATAGATTTTTCATAAATGATCCAGTATTTCAAAAATTAATCAAAATGTACTAAATATTTACGAAAATTGCGCGCAGATTTCCGTAGCGAGCGGGATGGTTAATTGTAAACTCATTCGTGTTAGAGCAGGACGTCTGCAGTGGGACTGCCTTGCCTTAACCTTTACATCTAACATGAAACGGTTGATTTTCCTAATTCGTGAAGAACAATCCGAATAGTCCAAGGTTACATCGAAATAAGAATTTCTAGATCCGTTTCCCGCTCAACGTAAAAATGTGCATTACTCCTCAGAAACAAGGTTCACTTTAGAAGAACCAGTAGTGAACGTTTACTCATACATTGACATCTCAAATGTGAAGTGAAACAATAACGTCGCTTATGAATCGATTTCAGAACGAAGTCACACCCGACGCGAGCGTATATTAAGAACTGGGATCCAATTTCGGGACGCGTTTTTACCGTATTGAAATCATATATGATTTGTCTTGGTTGATGATGGAGCGCTCGTGGCCCAGCGGCGCTTGCGAACCGCTTGCGCTTGCTAAGGTTAAGCAACGTGGGCAGCGGTCAGGATTTGGATGGGTGACCGCTTTGAGTGGTTACTAACTGAGCGCTCCCGTGCTTTGGAAGGCACGTTAAGCCGTTGATCCCGGTTGCTGTCTATGGCAGCAGTCATTAAGCCGAGTTGGAGGCCTTCGGGCGGTTTGAGAACTTCTAACAGTCAAGTTGCCCACTCACTTGACAAAGCCTAATCCCAATAAGGTCTAGTTTCCCCTTGGGGTTGGAAGGTCAGATGGCAGTCGCTTTCGTAAAAACTAGTGCCTACGCCAAAATCTTGGGATTAGGTAGCGGACCCCAGGCATCCTTCAGGATGCAACTGTACTGGGATAACGCTAGGAGGATGATGAGGATGATGATCTGCTGTTGCAATACCGCATAGCTATTTGTGACAACCACGGTTGCAAACAAACTCACGGCCTGCCTGATGGTGAGCAGAGCACATACCTCAGCCTATGGACATTAACGACACCAGAAGATTAACAGACGCGGTGCCTTCTCTTTTTATTGACTTGAGGATGATTGATTCTTCATGAGCGAGACGCAATAATTAACCTATCGTATATCGGAAAACGCGAACAATAATTAACGATACGGTTATTACCGGACTCTGTCGATAACGTCATACAACCGAGATTTGGAATTGCATTTAATCATTCAGAATCAGTTCAGCTAGGCTCAGATTCATATCGAAGAGTATGTTTGCGTGTTAGCGTGTAGGTATTATGAAAGATTTTCTTAGTCGACTATAGGTCTCTCTAAAATAATCGAACCAACGAGTTAGCATTTTTGTTTATGACAACAAGTTAGATTACTCTTGCTTACGCAATATCTAGAGCCTACGCTAATTCTTGGAAGCCGCGAACGGACTTCAGGCTAAGAAGTGATAAAATACGTCTTTTTATAAAGGACTCGCATCCAGGCCATAATGAATAAATAAATAAAAAAAAAAATAATCAACTGTACGCGTATCTATAGAAAACTAAGAGTGGGTTGCACCGTTGCACCAAAACGTCAGTAATTGTAAGCGGTGATCGTTAAAATCTGATTGTATGGCGAGTTTGACAAGTTTCTATGGGATGGCAGCTGCCAGCGCCATATTTAACATTGATCGGTCTGTAATCTTAAGTTGATAAGGCTCGTCGGCTTTATAACCCCTCCGGCCGTTTTCACAACTGCGATTCGAAACCAGTTGCGAATTAAGAATGATTATACTTTGTTCGCAACCAGTTGCGAATCTAGAGAACTTTATCTCGGTAGAAATACGAAAATTTGATCTGCGATTTCGTCTAAGAAAAGAATCTTTATAAATCCCGAGCTACGCGCCTCCAACTTGTTTTTGAATACCATAAAATTAACTCATAAATTCAATAAGCCGCAGACGAAACCGTATGGCGGACTAGTCTATAAACGATTTAAACCTAATAGGGGGTGAAATTAGGCAGTTGCTACGTAATCACATCTGAGGGCGAGTTAATTTAAGACTCCATTAAGGGTGGTTTCGTAACCGCTTTCAACACCGTACTTATTTAAGTTAGTCGAAACCAAACGTTGGGACATTAATTTTGTTGTGACATTTTGAACAGGTTATGCAAGGTATTAGGCTAAACTAGTGTGATGCCACTGTCAATATTATGATAGTATTGTACATATAATAATTTATGTATTGATAAAAACTTTTACATAATACGCAAACGAGTGGCCTCCCTGATGCGCCGCGTACGTGACAGTCCCAACAGCCTCCTGAAAGCCATTACCGAAGATGTTCACAGCCCACTATGGAGGCACTGGAACTCCATTCATATGGAGTCCAGGAAGCATGTTTTTAGGCTAATGAATTAATGTTAAATTGTGAATTATTTTTTAGATTTTATTTTTATTTTATTTAATTTTAGTTTGTTTAATTTATTTTGATTTGACATGTAATAATACAATGTAATGTATTGTGATAATGTAATTTAATTGTAATTGTTTGATCTTTTAATTTATTTATTGATGATTTGTGTGTGACTTGTTTTTTATGCATACAATATGGGCTAAGCCTGAAATAAACGATTAATAAATTACAGTAGGTATATATAGCCTAGACCGAAACATAGACTAACAATTAAAAATTAACAAACAATTTACATTATATTGGAACAGTTGGTCACATAGCATCCATCGCCTCGCAAAATCTCAAGCATTCACAGACTGCCGCCCATCGCCATGCGAACAGATCGCACTCAAGTATTGATGCCTTTGAAGCTCCAGCGTATGGCCGTATGTTACGTACGAGTAAGTACTCACTCTAGTGACAAAATAAGCTAACATGACTTTAATGACATAGGCGTAAAGCGTACAGATATTTTATCACTTTTTTTGGGAAGGTACACTGGTGCATATATGTTTATGCGTTTGAATAGTGAGAAGAACAGTGAGATAAAATTAATCTACCAGAAGTTAATAATTTATTATTATTCTAATATAGCATATTTGTACCTTTAAGCGGAGGCTTAAAACCTGGCTGATTAACAAAGTTTTTTATACTTTAAATGAATACTATGCACATTAGTACGTAGGTAAATATGTAGTAGGTTAAGTAGTAACATAAGTAAACGAAATATGATCGCACTCAGGTATTGATGCCTTTGAAGCTCCAGCGTATGGCCGTATGTTACGTACGAGTAAGTACTCACTCTAGTGACAAAATAAGCGACAATGACTTTAATGAGATAGGCGTAAAGCGTACAGATATTTTTATCACTTTTTTTGGGAAGGTACATATGTTTATCTACACACATATCAAAAATCCTCTAATATGCGTTCGGAAACCGTAGAAAATGACTCTCATTTCAACATTCAATGAATTTATGGCATTTTTCTTATCTGTGGCTAAGGCTACAGCAGTAATTTAATTTTCATTTTAATCTCATATATGATGTTAAAATATTAAACGTCAAACAAAACTGTTAAAATTTAAATGTCAAAGTTGACATGTCCGTATTCTAGTATCACTGAAAATTCAATTCAGTCGATGCGAAATGTCAGCTCGATGTTTTTTTTAGTATATATCGCACGAAATTTGAGCTAGAACGACATGATCACATCAGAATAGGGACTCTTTACTTTTTAAAATAACATTCAGGTATCGGTTGCCAGTTCTGATTTCGATATTTCCGCAACCGTGCAAAAAAGGTTGTATTAAGACAATTATTGTATTTATTTACTACGGTTTCTGAACCCATCTTAGAGTAATTATAATATGTGTGTAGATAAAGTAATGTATGCAACTGTACATAATTAGGCATTACAAATAAATCCCCTCATAATGAGTCATTATGTACCAGTTGCATAAACTACTATTATGCGTTTGAATGTACAGTGAGATAAAATTACTCTACCAGAAGTTAATCTTTAATTTGTTATTATTCTAATATAGCATATTTGTATGATTATACAATACCAATAACCCTGTTATTGTTATTTCCCAGTAGTTTTCCGGCGGGCCTCGAATTTCCGGGACAAACGGAGCCCGTACCGTCCGGATGTTCGGGCACAGACGAAAATAAATGTTTTCATTCCACTCGATAATTTTTTAACCCTAAACGAACGACTGTAATTAGGTGGGTTTGTTTTCGGGGAACGGAGAGGTTAACGGTTACTTTTTGAAATAGGTCATAAACAAATGACGACCGCTTTAGCTTAGTTGGTAGTGACCCTGCCTACGAAGCTGGAGGTCCCGGGTTCGAATCCCGGCCGGGGCATTTATTTGTGTGATGTGCACGAATATTTGTTCTTGGGTCTTGGATGTCTTCTATATGTATTTAAGTATTTATTTATCTATATAAGTATGTATATCGTCGCTTAGTACCCATAGTACAAGCTTTGCTTTGTATGGGACTAGGTTGATTTGTGTAAGATTGTCCACAAAAAAAAAAATGTCGGTTCGCGTCTTTGCTCGCATGTGGACATACGAGTATGTATCAAAAGTTAAGAGCTATAAAGCTTATTTTTTGTTGTTTGATGATTTGGATTGGATTAGTAACCCGCGTAAACAGTGTCTCCGTTCCTATAAACCATGCAATGAAAACATAACTTACATGCATCGTTAACAATCGACCACTGGAGAGAGGACTTTTGTTTTTTCAAGCGTTTATCACCCAAATAGGATTTCACCGAGAGTTTTTTTTTAATACAACTACGGTGCCAAGCAAGTTTACGGCCCGCTTGATGGTAAGCAGATACCGTATCCTTAGGACAATTGCGACTACAGAAGAATCACATGCGCGTTGCCGAATGCAGATTTTATTGAGGATTCGTTGCGTTGACAGCTACAGACATATGCAGGTCCCTCATTCTCATTTTCGAGAAGTTGGCTTAAAGAAAAAACATCTAAAAAAGGTATGCCTTTTAATGGAAACCCAAAGCAAATAACTCAAAAAATTACGGAGCTTTGCTCCTATTTTAGAAGAAAGTCCTACAGGTCTGTGACGTCACTATTCACTAACCTCTTAGCGTCAATCATTCGGTCCATACGTTTTGTGGAAAAGTCTCCCTTTGAAAATTTGGTTACATAGTTTTTTTACCGATGAGGGCTACCATGGATCGAGACCGATAGAGACAAGACATCAGGGCGGCGAAATGTACCCCTGACCGGGAATCGAACCCGGGAGCTCCAGTTTCGTAGGTATGGTCACTACCAACTAGGCTAAGGAACAACCCTATTCCTCTCTTTCAAACTAAGCGCGTCACAATCGCCCCCCATTGGAATTGCGTAACGCAACGAGCGCACAATAGCTGCCGGGGCCAGGTGGGTTTGTGGCGCGACAAAGCCTGTCGCAGCGCTGCGAAGCGAGCGACATAACCAGCATGCGAGATGATAACATTTTGTGTACAGAAAAATAATACTTACCAAGGGCGATAAAACAAAGAATGCCTCAGATCGCAGGTATTTTACACCCGAGCCGAAGGCAAGGGCGATAAATATGCGATCTGAGGCTTTCTTTATTATCGCCCGTGGTAAGTACAAAATTTTATGTCACCCCCTGGCCAGGAAGTTTGTTTTTTCGCGCGCGGAGCGTGCGATAATGGCCACTTTATGGCCAGGTGTGACATAAAATTAAATTTATTACAATTTGGTTCAGCAGGTCTCCATCGCCGTTCAGCGGGGTAATGCTGCCGGCATCATGGGGACCTTTGAGCCAGGTACGATGCGAGAGTCTTAGGTAATTATGTTCGTATATTTTAGTAGGTATATTTTTATTAGCATAGTGTTTGTTAGCTTAGCCTATAGATTGGTATACTCGTAAAATTAATAATTAAATTACAAATTACCTTTATTTAATATAATATGATTACCTAAATAAGCTTGAAAAATGTAAATGAGCTTTTGAAATTAAATTTTAGCCCTACTTGAAATATGTCAATCAAGAGAGGTCAAAACGATATTTTCTTAATAAAAAAGTGCATTTATTACATGAATAGATTATAATATATGATAGTATATTATGATAGTGAATGTCTTTAATTAATAATCAGCCTAATTTATTCATATGGGGTTATCGCTGATACAAGCAATATGCGTTAATGTCGCAGTAAACTATTGTGTTACTGCTAAACACTAAAGTGGTACATTACCATATTACAGTCCGCGTAAAGTTTCACTCCCTATTTCATCCCTTGGAGGGATGATTTTTGGGATAAAAAGTATTACGAACCTTAATTCAAGCTATCTTTAAGCTCAATTTTTAATTTTATTTTGACATGTTAATGATTGTGTAATTGTAATTTATAGACAATTGTAGTTTATGTGGACTTGTTTTTGTACACCAGAAGACAGAACATAGCGGTACCAGTTCTTTTATTTGTAACATCCATTATATAATATTAGTTAGCATAGGGTGTAGATAAATAATGTACTTGTGGAATAAATGTACAAGGCTGGCTTCTAGCAGACGAAAGTGTTAATAAAAGACCACCATTCAACATACACTCACGGTCAAGAATTTCGGGTCTCCCTAGTTTAAATAGGTTTTATTGAATATTCTACACTCGTTTTATTTACATATTATACTACGAGTATTCTTGGTATTGCCCAACTGTATTAGCAATTTCCGAGATCCTATCATAAAAATATCAATGTCCAAAAATTACGATTTTCGCGCAATCTCGCTCCGTTAACGTTGTTTTTTTCATGGATTTTTACGAGTCCGATTTAAACTTGGAAACGTTACTTTTTTGGCTGTTACTTTTACAGTATAGATGTAAAATTAAATAAAGATAATGACATGATTAAAAAAACTTACAACCTCGCAGTATTTTAGGAAATATGACGGTTATTTACCGACCCGTATTCTTTGTCCGTGAGTGTATATTTTTTGAATGCAAAAACTTGACACCCCGTGAACTAGTTACGATGTAAAATTCACTGAAATCGGTTGATTTCGCCGGGTAGCCCCTTCAGCGCTTATAGACGGTTTTGTGCAACCCATCCTAACCGTTTAATAACATTATGTTACGTAGAATGTACACATTTTAAAATCGTAGCGACTACGCCGCGCCGTAGAGCGCCTACGAGCACACCTGCTACGGCACGTAGCCGTGTATAAATCATTGCTAAGTGCCTTTCTTTGTCCCGTTTTATACTAAATTTTATCGCGTTTCGGCGACTATGGGTCAATATGACACGTACATTTCGGAATTCAATGTTTTTCGCACTCGGTTAAATTGACGCGTTTGGAAGCATGCGAAAGAAATACATAGAATTAAAATATAAATGCGAAATGTATGTATCATATGGCCCTTAGGGCTAGATAACGATTTGATTGCCTTGTTGACGTGTTTAGTGCTTTGGGTACGACGACTAGTTTTTATTTTAATAAAAATCGTTGGCCGTAAAACAGGGTTTCTATTCAGCACTTTGTAATGAATGATATTTTATTGAATGATAAGTTATACAGTAGACATAGCCACTTTTATAAAAAATGGTTCTCGCTGTACCAGCAAGGATATCAGACTTCTTCGGTCTTTTAATGGCATATACAAAAATATTGACAGGCTTACAAATTTCGATATATTTCCATTAATATCCCATTTTTATACGTAATTTTTTTTATATGTTTCATAATCTTCCAGAGACGTAAACCTTGAGTGTAGAAATCTCATGTTTTCCCTGCACAAGTATCATGCGGGCTAATTCAGATTCCTCGTGTTTTATTTCCAAGCTGAAGACAAAATTGAAATTCCCTTCGTTTAGCTGCAAGCTATGCTGTAGAGAAATAGAAGTTTGCGTTGTACAGTCAACCAATTTGATTTCTAGGCAATTTCGTACCTTGTCACAGTGAAAATCAATATGAAAGCCGCTAGAGATTTTATATCAATGTCACTGTGACAAGGTACCAGTGGCGGAGCCTCCATACAACTCGATTCCCACCGGCTTGCCTAATTTTCAGCCAGCCCAGTTTTTTACTATGGCTCATGAAGAATAAGAAAGGAAAATTATTTCCGGCTTGCCTAAGAATATTTTTGACGCGCCGCCACTGCAAGGTACGAAGTGGCCCAGAAATCAAATTGGTTGAACGTACATGAAATTAGCTCGATATAGTACTTTTTACGTTATGAAATGAGCTCCGAGGTCGCGATATAGATAAACCACTGTTCTAGGTATGAAATATCGCGTGCTACGAGGCACGAACTGAGTCCATCAAACCAAAAAATAACGTAAAAAAATTATACAACTCAGAAAGTTTCCAAAAAATGCAAAAACAACGGGTAATGGCCAAACATAGTCCCATTTCAAACAACGCGTTGGTTGCACTATTTCACTGATAAAATACGGCAAAAACTAGGGCACAAGCGCGAAAGGCACTTTTCACATATGGAAATTAAATTGAATCGTTTTGATTCATTTACCTATTTTGCGTACCCTGCATGTGAGCGGACGGTCCGATAATCAGATAGTATTCAATTGACAACATTTCATATTTTTAACTACTTTATTTTATGAACTAGTTAGAAAATAGGTAAAAATTTAAGCCACCCGTATTTTTTCTTTTTCAATTTAACCCATTATTTCATACAAAAAAAACACGTTGAAAAGTAGGTCATTCCAAAAGGGCGTAAGTAAAATATGACGTCATCTTCCCAACAAGAATCCAGAGCCACTCCAGAGCAGCGATTGTCTGTACTTTGTACTAAGGTCTCCCTGAATACAGCGAGGAAGATGACGTCAACTTTCGGTTTACAGTAATTTGCGATTTTTTTCAAAATTAACGAAGAAAAAAATCTAAAAAAATGTTTTTGTGTACTTCACACGTTTTTACCGAAATGGTTTTTGAATTAAGACTTTTGGAAATTATGAAATATTGTCAATTCAACTGAAATGGATTATATAGTTTCAAAATGGAGGCCTCGGATCGCCGCGCCTGTACCAACATCTCGCAAAGTAAATATGGGTGGAATAATAAAGCTTGTTGACATGTTTCTGTCCTGTCCATATTCATTCCGAAATCTCATGCATATAGTAGAGAGTGAAAATTATGAATCACTAGTTTTCTTTATCGCTTTTAAAGGATTATCAAAACGCCTACAAAAAATCTAAAGGCAAATATACAACTGCAGCAAATATACTTAGATTTGCCACAGGTTCAACGTCAGTTATTGCACTCCCGGAGAAGGATCACTTGCTTTTTATACTTTTAAGAACTGATTTCCAGGACAAAAAATATCCTATGTCCAACCCGGCCCCCGGGGCCTCTAACTATCGCATCGCATTTATAATATTAGTATGAAAAGTATGGATGACTAACGATTGACCTGAAGGCGTTGCCTTAAAGAATAATTTGCTTAGCTATATCTATATACATTTTAGTTTTAAGGTTCTATTTCGTACCTAAACTCCTTTCTGCAGGGAGACATCTTAAGTAGTGCCCCAGAAATTTGAATTGCCTCTAGAAGCTACGAAGTTTAGCGCTTAACAACAATGTAATAAACTTTGATTCAATATGTATCCTGTAAATTCAGTATCTTATTCGGTAGGCAAGTACGAATACTTCAAAAAGTTTCAGGTTTCGGATTATTAGTCGAGAAAGCAAATTATAAGGATTTCATTTCACTTGAATCAGTTAATATATTAATTTATACATTTGGTCATTGAATTATAATAGATCTTTCATAATTTTCATTTTAATCGTTATTTTTTGTTGGAACGTTGAGATGTAGCATACAAATACCTATAAGTATGTACAGGCTGTAATCGGTAAGTACGATTACTCCGTATAAATATCACAGATGTCAGAATGAAACTCATAATTATGATAATGTACATTATTAAGCCTCAAACACGTTGCCCTAGGTGGGCAAACTAGACGCGAACGCGAAGAGGCGCGGCGCGGCGCGAAAAAACAAACAGTTGATACCCATTGAAGTGTCCTACGTGAGCGAACCGCTTCGCACCGCGTCGCTTCGCTTCGCTTTCGCGTCTAATTTGCCCACCTAGGACAACGCGTTAAGCCTCTCTTAAATATGGCAGCGTTTAAACTTAATTTATTGGATATTTCTTCGTTTATTAAACAAAAGTTACTCATGTGGATAACTTTCGGTACCAGTTGAAAGCTTTTAAGTATCTGTATCATATCTGTATTTACGGAATAATCGCCTTGTTTAAACGATTGTCTTCATCCTGTATAGTGATTTCCTTATAACATATGTATAATACGCTATTTGACTTTTTTTTTTATAATGCCAATCGAACCAGTTTGTAGAGACGATCAAATTTCTATATGGGACCAAAAACTATTAGAGCACAATAAAGGGCTAAAATTAGGGATAAACCTAGTTCGACGCTAGCGGCCTTCAAAAAGGCTCCTACAAATTGGCCCTGGCAAATGACGTCACTTGCACAGCATTCGACCAACCGTAGTATAGGAAAATTAGTATTTTGCTGTTTTAGTCGTAAAATAATGCGTTTAGGTACATAGTTGCCATACAATTTATTTTTTATTTTTACATAAGCATTCTATTGGTACCTTTTATTTGAATTTTTGACGGTAAAAAAAATTACATAATTTTCTGAGTTTTTGATGATTCATATCTTTTTATGATTTTGGTAAAATTTTATAATTCACGATTCATTGTGATATTTTGATGGCTAACTATCCAAAAAGTGACACTGAGTTATAAATTTTAACATGTGTCAAATACCCTATTGTATATATATTTACCTGAAAAGCGTAATTTACGAAGAATTGCTAATGATTTTACTTACCTATACCAATTCTTTTTTGGGCAGCCAAATAAAGTGGCACATTATCGAACACGTACGATAAAACCCAAGGGAGGTCCGGCAAATAAAAAAGGCGCTAATGGTCTAGAACGAGCTAGACCTAAAATTGCACTCTGAAGTCCCAGACTGGCTCAATTTTAACGTTGAATTTATTTTTGTACAATTCTCCATTTGCGACAGGTATGTCAGAGCCGGATTGTATAATCCGCCGTTTTACATTACGCCTAGCCGTTTTACGAAGTTACGAAATTTTTAACCGGTTAATTGAAAGAAGACGAAACCGGTTTCCGAGCCTTGACGAGATGCTTCGTTCACGCTGTGCCTTAAATTATACCTTTTTGAGACAAGTTTTGGCGGTACAGGAGAGTTTGTCACCAGCTGGCTTTCAGATAGTATACCTGTCGCAGGCAAATCGTATAATCCGCCGTATTACATTACCAACAAAACAGAGCCGTTTTGTATTACGGCGCTTATAACCCTTTTCACGCCTTTTTTGAAGAGCCCCATGCTGTAGCCTATTGGGAATTATTTCTAGATATACATGTAAGCCTGCCATCAAATGCAGCTCAGATTATGTCAATACGTTGCGCCGTCCACGACAAAAGCAGCATAAACTCTGAAGAAAGCGGAGTGCATTTGTGGACAATGAAAATAAAACAGCTAACGGGGCGGTATATTTCCGCGTATCACATTTCCGCGGTCCAGTGGCTCTTTTGTCGAGGTTTAAACTATATTTTTTTAGAACGAGGGACGTTACAAACACAATGTGGCTGGGAAGGCATTGTTTCAATTCCGCCTTACACAACACAGCAAGTTAACAACATAGTAGGTAATTTTAAATATCTATAGCAGTATATCCCCGTCAGTGTATGTATGTATACCACTACTTGCACTATAGGTACGGTCAACCGATTTGATTTCTGGGCCACTTCGTACGTTGTCACAGTGTAAATCTATATGAAATCCTTTAGACATACGTACTTATTGATCTCACTGTGACAATTTTCGAAGTGGCCCAGAAATAGAATTGGAATTGGTAGAATTGGTGGTGTGTTCCAGGGGGTAAGTAAATTTCTATATTATTCCGTATCAGGGTCAGTCAGTTTTGATGAGTTAATTCCCTTCATTCTTGATTTGGGCCATAAGTCATGTGGCTGACACGCTTTGCTAGAGCAAGATAGTCTTATTGCGATTCCTATAAGAGGAAATAGAAAAGAGTGGCATGTTTTGTCCCTATCACCGACCGAACATTTTTTAATGGTCGGGTTATAGGCAAAGGCAAACTCCCATAAGCAATACATTGGACATGCAAACCGGCCAAATTGCGTAGAACAAATTTTGTATGAATATGAGCAGTTGGCGCATCTTTAACTACAGAGTATATATTATATCTATGCCATACCTCTAAGTAGGTTTTTTTTTAAATTTTATTAAAAATGGGTTTGCTCTTGGCCAGCATCTAGCTAGGAGACAAAGATGAGGTCAGAGGTTGAGGTTCGTAGAAGAGGATTCCAGGGTTCTTTTCAACCGGAAGGGATACACCCTCATGCTAAGTTAGAAAGGGACAAACTTATTCTTGGTGGGTGGGGTGGCAGTATCTATTTTCCTAAGTATACATAAACTAGGTCGATTTGTGTAAGATTGTCCACAACTTATATTTATTTATTTATACTACTCGAGTATACTATGCAGATTAATACCTGTGTTCTTATAAATTATTTATTATTTATCGTATTGGCATTTATTTCGAACCGTGAGATCTTCGAGAAGACAGTACGGTTGCCAGTTTTTGTTGCACTTTTAGAACCACCGGGGTCACGTGTAGGGTAGCGCTGGGTACTTTACCTACGGACGTGGTGCAACTTCAACCCCCCTTTGTCAAGTGAGTGGGCAACTTGACTGTTAGAAGTTTTCAAGCCGCCCGAAGGCCTCCAACTTGACTTTCTTATAAATTGTTGAAACTTGTATTTGTGATAAAATTATTATTGCCAAATCAACTGCTAATAATTTCCGCTAATTACAAGCTTAAATTTGACTTCCCTGTTAGTATGTGTGGGACAAATCTTGCAACTGAATTTAAGGCGCTACACTGAGAAATTTGGAGACTTTGAAACGCTGTCCCAGACTAGCAAACAGTAGGGGCTGATTTTCAGATATATGATTCTTGACCATATGATTGTGGTACTGACAATAGCGAAACATGTTTGCTTAAAATTTTCTCGATAGAAAATAAATCCAAAGTTGAGTGTATATTTTCCTTTTTTCCTCAGCCTACTAAAACAACGCATTATTAAAAGACACGATTAAGTTAATATGATGGTATTTTGCCTCATCTAGGAACTGAAAAGAGGAAATTTAATAAACCTGCACACAGTCAGATATTTTACGAGATTTGTCTAAAAAGTCATTCTCGGAGAGGGTTGCATCCCGTTATGTCGTGAGCGAAAAACAAAGGGTGTCTCTTTCAATCGATATATCGCCTTAAGACCCATCGTGTTTGGGCTCATTGGGGCCGTCTGAAAAAAAAGTACAATTGGCAATAAAAGCTAATACCAAAAATATTTTTTTTTGACAGAAACATAATATATTATAATGTCACTAAAGCAACAGGTATTTTTCAAGGTAAACAAAAGAATGTAAACGTCATTATAATTTATATATATATATTTTTGTTATAATTCTTTTGTCCGAGGCCAACGAAGCTCAGAGCCATTGCAACAATGGCAGGAAAATCTTGCAAGTTATTCGATTACAAAAGTGGAAACTTTGACGGGATTCAATTCAACTTTCAAATAAAATAGTCGAGGGCACAGAGAACAAAGAATTCAAGAGGACTATTCTCGCGCACGCGACATTCTTCAACACTCGACATTGCGAATGAGCAAGAATGCGCAGACTAGTAGGGGAATTAGTGTCACGCAATGTATGGGACAAATTTTCACCATTTAAGCATCTTGTTGACCCAAAGCTATGAAAATTTTTCAAAAATATTTTTACAGCTTTTTAAGGGGGGCTCCCATACAGCTAAAGGGGGCGCGAAAAAAAATTTTTGACCCAGCCCATCGAGTGGGGTATCAATGAATAGAGCTCATTGAGTACATAATTGTAGTATTTTTGGTTTTTAAATATATTGAAAAACAAAGGAATTAATAGCCACTTAAATTTTCATATAATTTTATACATTCCCTCTTTAAAATCTCATTATATATTAATCCTAGCGACAAAGTGTATGGAACCCTTTATGTACATAATTTTATTGAGATTACTTAAGCCTAAGAACGTTTTTCGCTATGGGTCACCGTTTATGAGTTTTTTATGAAAAACCGAAAAATGGGACTTTCAAGCCCCCCCCCCCCCCCTTCCTACCCCCCAGGGGGTGGCGGATGGCTACCGGGCTAAATTAACTTAGATTTACCTATATTACATCTGTGCCAAGTGAATTCATCCGATACCAAAATGTGGACCTCATGACACTACTTCCCCCACTAGACAAGGAACATTAATGTTTAAGGCGAGACAGTGCCAACAGGCGGGAAAGTCGGTTCGATTCCTGTTACAGGCAGGAAACTTTACTAAAACCTATGAATCTGTGAATTCTAATTATTTTTTAAAAATGCAATGAAGCTTTCTTTCAGTAAAATGTCTTATCTTCAATATTTAAAGTACTTTCTCTCCATGTGGCTTGTGGCATAGCCGTGAGACACCCTGTATATATGAAAACACAGGATCCTTATACCCAAGACTACATTTTTTTCTGAATAAAATATACTTCATTTTCAATATTTCAATTTTTCATGGTATAGTGTGTGCCATCCACGACGACGCGCCCCTCCACAGCGAATCTCATACTAATCGAATACGCGCAATTGTACGCATCGGGCTGTGGAGGAGCGCGCGTTCGTCGATAACACGCACTATCACTCTATACACTTACACTATGAATATCAGATGTACTTATTCTCAAACGACGAAACATCCCTTTGAACAACAACCATAACCCCAGGTCAATTATAATCAACACGAAACAAAGTTGTCAATTCGAAATTCCAACACATGTTAGGTTCAATTAACAAACAAATGTCTTTCATTCTGTGAATACACCCCCAAGCCGTGCTGAAATGAATTATTTCATTTAAACTGCCGGCTCCTGGCTACGAGGCACCTGACAAGGAGGTCTGTTACACTGAACATATTGAATTTGAATCAGTTTGTATTTGTCGCACGCTCGCCTCCACTTGCACCAACCCTGATGTGTTAGAAAGAGAGTGCGCTAACAATGACCATTTTTATTCAGAACGTATAGACGACTGAATCCCAGATGTCCAAGTTATATTGCATAAACTCTTTTGGCATAATGAAGTTTCGCATGCACACACTACGCATCATATTCGTTGGCCGAATAATCATTTAACATATCATCTCGAATCGTCGTAGGCATTCCCTTTTAGTAGGCATAATTTTACGCTTCGCTCGTTCGGCTCGCGCGCTTTAGGATCGCAGTTATACCTAATCACTCCTCCTCGCTTCGCTCGCCGTCGTACCTACACCGACTTGCCTTAGAATATGTAAAAGTAAAATAAAATACCAGTGAAATTTGGACAAGACCAGTTATGTCAAAATGTTCAATCCTATGGAACATTTTAAATTTTATCAAGCATATTTTGACTAATAATTTATTTGCATAACATTTTTTATTAGAAATGTTTTGCTTAATTAACACATTTCGCTACCAAAAAAAAATTAATAAAAATATTTTTTTATATTAATTTTGGCTTTTTTTTCTGGTCCCGTACGATTTGACCGGGAAAGGAAACCATCGACATGAGAATAAGAAGAACACATTTGGCAAAAAAAAAACCATTGCTCTCATGTGTTGTAATAATATTCTGACAAGTGATCATTGACTAAAATACGATTTGGAAAAAAATCTATAGGGAAAAAATATAAGCAAATAATATCTGTTGGCAAAGTTTGATTGGAAAATGAAATTTGGTCAAACACATTTCGGTAAAAATAATTGGATCCCTAAGCGCAATACCTACTAGAATATCACACATTGAAACAATATATTCTGGGGGCCGCGCGTCTATTCAAAATGGCTTCGTCATCATCATCAGCCTATATACGTCCCACTGCTGGGCACAGGCCTCCTCTCATAGATGAGAGGGATTGGGCAGTAGTCCCCACGCTGGCCCAGAGCGGGTTGGGGACTTCACATACAACTTTGAATTTCTACGCGGATGTATGCAGGTTTCCTCACAAAATCCTCAAAATGGCTTACTTATTATTATTATTCCTAAGTGTAACTAGAAAAATGAAAGGAAAGCAAATAAAATTAATTTTCAAATAGCAAAGAAACATTGTTATCCTGTAATATGCCGGCGATTTGATATTTAATATTGCAATAAAGATATAATAACTGCCAATAAACGCGGAAGTTATAAAGGCTCTGTTTCCGGAGTCCTAAACCTGCGGGAATTCATATCTAATTTATTCTTGGCTTTACGATAAAATGTTTGCGACCAAGGGGATTCCCTCCCTCGAAAGAAAACATTGTGAGAAAACCACGGGTATAATCCCAACAAGGTATTAGTTTTCCTTCTGGGCTGAAAGGTCAGATGGCAGTCGCTTTCGTAAAATAAGTTCCTACGCCAAATCTTGGGTGTCAAAGTGGATCCAGCGGGAGTATGATGAATACCACAGCTTTGCAATTAACTCCCTGCCCCAATTTTCCCGACGGACAACAGTATTGGGTAGGGTAGTAGGGGTTGTTCAAGAAAGGATTATTACCTTTACCGACCTACAAGTTCCTTTAGAAGGTCCGCTTTAGGACAAATCCCAAGATTCGGCGTACTTAGGCCCTAGTTTTACGTATTTACGACTACCATCAGCAGGACGGCGCTATAGACTTGCATAGCGATATCCCGCTCGCACTACGGATACCGTCCGGAAACCGCATTAGCATGACAACCGCCTAAGCCGTGAGACACGAACTCAAATTGACTCATGTTCTCAAATGACTCAAATTTACAGTTCATAGACCCACTGAAACCACAATCAGCGAGTCTAACAAAGTAATCAATCAGGCGTATAATTAGAATTCAACAAACCGGCTGTCAACTCCTTTCAAATATTTCATTCGAAATCACGGACAGTGACGAAATTCGGCGAGAAACCAATTTAATAGCCCGGCAATTGCCAGGATTACGAATTCGACGAAACTCGAAATTTGAAACCACCGTCCGCCTCTGTCGCTCTCATTTTCCAGAATGAAAAGTGTAAAAGAAATAGAACGAGAGCATCAATTTTATCGGCACGGACTGAAAGTTTAGATGAGAGATTGAACAATCTTAGAGGATTTACGGAGTTGGCTTGGCAATGCATCAGTGCCTTCTGGGAGCGAAGTGGATGAGGCTCTATACGCTATTTCACTAAAAAAAATTTATAATGCCAATCGAACCAGTTTTTAGAGGCGATCAAATGTCTATATGGGACCAACAACTATTAGAGCACAATAAAGGGCTAAAATTAGGGATAAACCTAGCTCGACGCTAGCGGCCTTCAAAAAGGCTCCTACAGATTGGCCCTGGCAAATGACGTCACTTGCACAGCATTCGACCAACCGTTGTATGGGAAAATTAGTATTTTGCTGTTTTAGTCGTAAAATAATGCGTTTAGGTACATAGTTGCCATACAATTTATTTTTTATTTTTACATAAGCATTCTATTGATACCTTATATTTGAATTTTGGACGGTATAAAAAATTACATAATTTTCTGAGTTTTTGATGATTCATATCTTTTAATGATTTTGGTAAAATTTTATAATTCACTATTCATTGTGATATTTTGATGGCTAACTATCCAAAGAGTGTCACTGTGTTATAAATTTTAACATGTGTCAAATACCCTATTACTCATCTCATAGTCGGTGCGAAAATACCTTTCTTAGGTACGAGCTACATTCAAATTATAACTACGGCAGCCTTTAGCATGACCCATTTAGCATGAGCCTTTCCATTTCCAATGACATAAAACACTTTATGTCACACCTGGCCATAAAGTGGCCATTATCGCACGCTCCGCGCGCGAAAAATCCCACTTCCTGGCCAGGGGGTGACATAAAATTTTGTACTTACCACGGGCGATAATAAAGATAGCCTCAGATCGCACATTTATCGCCCTTGCCTTCGGCTCGGGCGTAAAATACCTGCGATCTGAGACATTCTTTGTTTTATCGCCCTTGGTAAGTAATGTACTATTCCTAATTACCAAACCCAGGGAGAAGTCGATTTTTTTACTTTCTGTGTGCAAAACATGTAACACCATATATGAATTACTACGTGAAACCCTAAGTTTCACGAATAGTCAGTAAACTGTGATTTTAAATAGAAAACTTCAGTGACTCTTAGACATACCTATTGAAATATAATAAACGGGTCACTCACGTCTTCAACACACGCGTTAAACGCGAGGCCGCCGCGACCACACATGATTAAGGACCACGTTACTGGCCCGAAACATATCGAGCGTTATTCGACGATAAACGTGAGTGACCCTTTTATTATACTTCAATAGTAAACTGTGATGCTGATAAATTATCAGTGATAATACTCTCTCTACTACTTATACTAGAACCAATATACCATAATAACATCAAATAGGTTTGTACTTCTACACCACTTTCTAAGCTCACCAAATTGGTCAACATACATACTTATTATAAATATCATCATCATCCTCCTAGCGTTATCCCAGTACAGTTGCATCCTGAAGGATGCCTGGGGTCCGCTACCTAATCCCAAGATTTGGCGTAGGCACTAGTTTTTACGGAAGCGACTGCCATCTGACCTTCCAACCCCGAGGGGAAACTAGACCTTATTGGGATTAGGCTTTGTCAAGTGAGTGGGCAACTTGACTATTAGAAGTTCTCAAGCCGTCCGAAGGCATCCAACTTGGCTTAACGACTGCTGTCATAGACAGCAACCGGGATCAACGGCTTAACGTGCCTTCCAAAGCACGGGAGCGCTCAGTTAGTAACCACTCAAAGCGGTCACCCATCCAAGTCCTGACCGCTGCCCACGTTGCTTAACCTTACGAGTAGATACCGCAAGCTGTACGCAGGCGCCGCTGGGCCACGATGTATAATATACGTATATCTTATATCTTTAAACGAGCAATTCTTGTATATTTATTTATTTATTTATATGTATATTTATTTCGGGGATCTCGGAAACGGCTCTAACGATTTTGATGAAATTTGGTATGTGGGGGTTTTCGGGGACGAGCAATCGATCTAGCTAGGTCTCATGCCCGAGAAAACGCCGAGCAAGGCTCGGTCGTCCAGATATTATGTATAATGAACACAACATCAGATAAAGGCAAGTCATCCTTGATCTAATATAGATAGTATGTTAGTACCGACGTAACTATACAGATACGGCTTTCAATATTTACGACAAGTCCATACAAAAGCCGACACATTCTAATAATAGATATAGTGACAGATGAGCAGTATAACTGTGTATTATCACATCTTTTATGACGGCATTTCGAACAGTAATAAAGATATCGGGAGTAGGTAATAAAATGTGTGCCCTCGTGGCGCCTGGTTTCTTTGAATTAGTTGTAACTGGAAATCCTTACTTCCACTACTTCCAGTCAGACCATCTGTTGAACCTACCTATCTCGTTTAGGAGTGGAACATATCTTATATTAATATCACGCGTGATCTTTGATATACATGCATAGAACCCAAAAACTATCGAGCTGTACTATCGAACCAACTGAATCGTGACCCACCGTGGAACCTTGTCACAGAACATGTCATAGTGATATCGTACTGCCTGACAAGGAAATTCATTATGACACTTTCTGTGACAAGGTTCCACGGTGGGTCACGATTCAGTTGGTTCGATAGTACATGTAATCCAGCAGATATGTCGAGAATGGTGAGGGCATAGCTGAGAAGTATTCCGAACTTAACACATTCACTGTCTCCATACAAAACAAGTAACCCCATAGTGGAAGCATGGACTCCTGAAAAAAGGTTTACCCACATTAGGGGCACCCGGACAGGGAACGTGTTAATGGAACTTTATCTACACACATATCATAAATCCTCTAATATGCGTTCGGAAACCGTAGAAAATGACTCTCATTTCAACATTCAGTGAATTTATGGCAATTTTCTTATCTGTGGCTAAAGCTACAGCAGTAATAAAATATTTCATTTTAATCTCATATATGATGTTAAAATATTACGTCAAACAAAACTGTCAAAATTTAAATGTCAAAGTTGACATGTCCCTATTCTAGTATCACTGAACATTCAAATTCAGTCGATGCGAAATGTCAGCTCGATGTTTTTTTAGTATATATCGCACGAAATTTGAGCTAGAACGACATGATCACATCAGAATAAGGACTCTTTACTTTTTAAAATAACATTCAGGTATCTGTTGCCAGTTCTGATTTCGATATTTCCGCAACCGTGCAAAAAAGGTTGTATTAACACAATTATTGTATTTATTTACTACGGTTTCTGAACCCATCTTAGAGTAATTATAATATGTGTGTAGATAAAGTAATGTATGCAACTATACATAATTAGGCATTAAAACACTCGTGTGACCTTATTATGAAACTCGCCTTCGGCTCGTTTCATAAAACACACTCGTGTTTTAATGCCCCTCATTATGTACCAGTTGCATAAACTACTATTAACGACTTGTTTGGGGGTATACTATCCTAAAATTGGACCTCGAAGGACCCTGTGCCGACTTGTGAGTGGGGGTAAATTGTGTGTTTTTCAGAAATAAATTGATAGATAAGGTCTGTGTAACAGTCTCATACAATGTGGTAAACAAAATGTGCTTAGTTTAAGACAAATTAGCGAAAAACTGAAACAATTCCAAAAATCACTGAAAAAAACAAAAGTCACTGTGTTTCCTAAGGGACTCCGCCTCTCCCGTTGACTTAACACCACTCGCTCCAGGTTACATGGAAATTATGCTAATCACTTCTCACAAAAACAGACCAAAACTTGGTTTTGGAATCACTTGAGTATGAAGTAAAAGACGAAGCATTGACTTAAAGCCTTAACAAGATCAATCCTCAAGCCAATATATATCCTAATACCTTCCCGGGACACTAGTATTTAGGAACGTTTGAGAGAAAGCAACCTTGGCATTAACGATATATAGCCCACGATGTGGGTCATTGCCGGCTCCAATGCCGCTTCAGCGCCAAACTTCGCCAATTCACACGAATAACGCTCCGAATTCTATTTATACTACAAATCTACCCAAGTAACAATGTTCTTTGTATTCTTCCAATAGGGGTGAGCAAAAAAGAAGCCACATATTATGTTGCTATACGAATATACAAGAATAAATGTTTCTTATTCTATGACACATGTTATGTCATTGTTATTGACAAGGCAGCTTCATATCTCAAATATATTCGTAACTGGACGGCGAAATAGAAATATTTATCTCTCCCAAGGCTCTTGTGAAACAGATTTACAATGAAATTATTAAAGCGTATAAAGATACATAGCAAATTTTAAACAACCCCTGATCATGGTGGAGCGATCCATCCCGCGCCACAAAGTTGAAGGCTTATCTTCCCTTTGTTTTTTTTATTCCTCATTTAAACGCACCTAAATAGGCAACGAGATCGGATATTATAGAGCGACTTGAAGAGCACAAGCCACGACCAGCAGTGAACGGACTACGGCTGAAGATGACTACATTGTCAATCATGCGATCATACCCGTAACATTTCGAAACTTGGCGTACATCCACTGTAAACTCGCTCTTCTAACAGCATAATCTATCAAGTCAGGAACACCACAATTTCCTAAACATTATAGTCACAGAGTTGCCTCTAAAACATGTCGCATCGAACCAGCAAACTCGTAAACCAATTCGCAACCACAACAACTGATACACACTTTTAAAGAGGCCTCTTAAAAGCGTACTCCAAACGTACGCCGAAACGTGAAAGCTGTGT
Source organism: Cenopis cana (assembly GCA_951800055.1). Lineage (NCBI taxonomy): Eukaryota > Metazoa > Arthropoda > Insecta > Lepidoptera > Tortricidae > Cenopis > Cenopis cana. The sequence goes on along the minus strand of OX637483.1, from coordinate 2,136,457 downwards.
CTAAATGTTTGCCAACTTCACGCTTGGAGGCTGACACTTCCTCGCACATGTTCCTTTCCTTGTTGACAACGACATTTAACATGTAATTCTGAAAATATTGCAATACCCATCAACCTATATCGTAGCAAACATTTACCTTATTCCATGGCGTAAGCGTGCTCTGAAAGTTGAGCATTTTCATTTTTAAAAACAAAATTGTCGTAAGTTTCAAACATGTTTGTAGAGTTAATATTCGAACTTAAAGAAATCACGTTTATGTTATGACAATAGTTTTGTGCTGTAAGTACGATATATCAATCTTCCGTTTCTTTACTCATCTACTATTGGCACAAAAATAACCGTTCCTAATTTTGGTTCACCCAATATACAACATTTATTTCAGTCTATTACCTGTCTATTACAGAAACGCACGCACTATCACCACTATTAAAACGCCCTATAAACTATTATCAAAGCATTCGATAAATCTAAGAAAGCAATAATGTCATTCACACGGATCAAAGAACGCCAAGAGAAATCGACACTCAAGGTCAGTCGATATCCAAGATTGTCTACCACATGCCATTGACATTGGGGATCGTTTGGCACCATGCCAACACCATATGAACAAGGGGTCGGGGGATAAAGTACAAAATAGAACCTTATTACACATGTTTTTGAGGATATTTTTGGATTAATGTTGGTTTAAGAGGAAGGGGGACGGGACGGAAGTTTGTTGTCTACGCTACTCTGACAATGGGGTGTAAAGTTAAACAAGGGTGAGGGTGGGCTTTAATAAGAATATACATTCAGCTTAATAGTGCGAATGGGACAGTTTCCCTAACTTTCTTTACAGGAAAGAATTTTGGTAAAAGTGCTTTTAGGAGATTGTCTTACACGCGACTGTTTCAAGTTAAATCGAGCGAATAAAATCAAGAAAGTAATTTGTTTGGCATATACTCGTAAGCCATATCTACACGGTCCAGCACCAGCAGGCTATTAGAGAAAAGAAAAGGCCATTCACCTTCACATCTCAATGTATTTTTTCGCATGCAGGACGGCATGCATTTCCTACTTACTTTATCATACAGGCAATAACATATAATATCCAAAACGACATTTTGACTGTATGTAACGTCGTCGATTTTGACACAACTTCTTACACGCTGAGACCATTCAATGTGTTGAATAATTCATGGCCAGATAAAATAGGCATATATGTGTAAAACTTAAACTCGCTACATATTAAACAACAATACCCTGCGGAAACTGTTTCTAAAGATCTAAATGCAAATCTACCACTTTCTTGACGCGGCGACACTAGCCCGTGTCTGAAGCCACTCCAGATTAGCATTTACTCCTCGGTGCAAGGGTACATTAATATAGTAAATAACCTAACCTAGCACTACCGCTGGCTGACGTTTTAACTCTGGCAGTATAATGAACATAAGCCATGGATATCTCATTTTAGACTCTATTACTAGACCACATATAGTTTTAGGCCGAGTGAATGTGGCTTAGTTTTCGAGCAATCGCAGCATTTTTATAAAAATCTTATACCTATACTATTTGCGGTTTCAAATATAGATAATAGGGATGTCAACTCAAATTTTTTTATTACTTCAATAGAAAGAAGACACAAAACTATGCCAAATAGTGAAAATCCTATTCAAATATCTCAAAAAATAACGAAGCTACAACGGTTAGAATGTTGGTAGTTAGAGAGAGAAAGTGCTACCTAACCGTGACGTCACGTTTAAGTAGCGCCATAGTAAATAAATGACGATCGTTCAATACAAAGGTGCGTTTTGCGGAAAAGGGACAGAACATACCCACTCTTAAAACTTTGAAAACTTATAATTACGTAATTATTTAATTGTTTGAATTACTTTTTTCGCCATTTGATTGAGAATTTGAGCCTTTATGTAGAAAATTTGGATTTATTGATTTTCTTTTTTGGTGTCGTCATCCCTATTACGGTAGGTTACTTCAACCACATTCGACGATAGTGCCGGCAGGTCTCATACTAAGATGAAACTGCCCATACAATCATATTTTAGCAGACGTCATTTACAATTATTAACGGTTTGAAGCAACCGAAACGAATATCCGAATAAATAAAGAATTATTTTGTTACCCTGACTCGTGGAAGAACGAGGAAGGCCTTGGCCTATTTATGGGACATTTCAGTATTTTCACTGTTAAAAAATTATAATAAGTCAGCGAACCGAAGAACCGGCTCTCGACGACGAAGACACTTACCTGAAACAAAAATAAATATATGTTACAAATGCTCAATACACCCGAATTGGCTACTTGACAGTTTTCAGAAATGTATTTTAAATTATACGTAGGTTTATTTTATACCTGTAACAATTATCTTTTTCCCCCAAAGAGCTTAATTTCTTTCAAAAAAAATAAATGTTTTCTTTAAGTAATTTGAATTTCGCGCGAAAACAGCCGATCACGTGACTGTGAGTAATGTGACGTCGCAGTTGATAAACAACTAAAGGTTTACTTCCGCAGCCGACAGCAAACGGCAACTGCATGTTACACCGCACTCCAAATTGTACAGTAACTTGTGCTGTTGCGACACTTCTCCGCTCATTTTAAATAGAGCTTTTTACGAATACCGTTACGGTTCAATTTGGAGTGCGGAGAAACATAACGTGCAGTAAGTGCAGTTGCGGTCTGTTGCGGAATTAAACCTTAACTTTGAAATGTGACGTCACACGCGTTTCGGTTTTTGTAATCCACAGATAAAAAAACTCTTAATTTTTTTTTCAAACATAAAATGTTTTCAATTAATTTTAAAGCACAAAACCTATTGTTTGAGTATTGTAAACCTATAAGCTACTGTATCCAACACATTAATTATTTTATCTTTACAACTTTCAAATAGCGAATTGTACAAAATTACGACATGTACAAAATTAAATAGTTCCTAAAAAATAAGTAAAGGAGGATTTGATATTGGGACTTCAATAAATCAAAAATGTGATGGCTATTATTGTAGTGACGAGAACTAAAGCACGATTATTCCATAAGAATGATTTTCTCAAATACGTTACCAAAGGTTCCGTGTCAGTTTTTATGTAACGTATATATGCTATAGAAATTACCTATCTGAGATAAAAAGCAATATGGCGAATGAATATAATCGGTGTTCTGCCAAGAAGGCATTCAAACGTGTTGTTGTGTGATGTTGTCAACTTGTCACACGGCGAGCAACATAAATTGTTTTCACAGTTATGTACTTTTTGATTAATAAATTAAAACAGTATATAATAATTGAACGATTAACGCAACAAAAGTAGAAAACTAGTAAAATAAATTTTACAGATATTATGATAAATTACAGCAAATTTTATAAACAGAAGGTCACCCCGCGTAACAAGATTTGACCTAAACAAACATCCCATCATATTTTCAACAAACATCGTCAAGCTTTTGTCAACACGGATGTCAAACGTCCGGCTTTGATTCTGTTCGCACAGTATTTGGCACCTATTTCGACATTGCACAGACTTCTGTTACAAGATTTGCGGCGATATCTCCGCTTAACCTCATAATTGGTCAGTGGATAGATCTCTTCGTAATAGTATGTATTTATTTTGCATGCTAAATATTTATTTATGTTTTCTTTCTTTCTTTCTATTTAGAAAATGTCGTCCCGGTACCGCCGCATACCGGGTAGAGGTGAGACGTATTTACGGGAACAGGTTTTTGGAATAGGTTTTGGCATGGACGCGTAAGTACGCGATCCCGCTCGCGCGTCTTTTAGCGTATCGAGTACTAGGCGTACGACGACTCTCAAGACTCGAAACGTCTAAGAGTCTTTACGTTCCGCGCTATTCGTATTCGTCTGCGCGTTCGGATTCTTTCGGGGCACCTCGGGTCGGGGTCGGTTTAGCGCGTATTTGGACCTAGTCTTTGGATCTAGTCTTTTTGTGGACGCGTACTCGCAAGACTCAGTACGCGTTTTGCCTAGTACGTCTCACCTCTAATACCGGGTAGAGTCAAGTCTGACACAGGTCGGGCCTAGCTGAGTTTCTTGCTGAACTCTTCTCAGCTAGGCTAGGCAGCGACAAAACTCACAGTAGCTCGATTCCACTCACATCTCATATTCGGGTAAAGCCGCTCAACCAATCTCACTGGAGCGCAAACCTTAGGCCGCTACTTCGCCTCCCTTTCTTTTGCAATATTAAAGAAAGAGATGCAGCAGGAATGCTTACACAAATACGGCGAAGTGTTGTGCTAGCATTAGAGTGTAAACACTGCCCGCGTGGACGTGTCTGAATTTTCCCTGTAATTTTCCCAGGCGACTCTCCACCCGCGCACTCCTATCGCTTTATTGGACCTGGCCTTATAAAGCCACAGTAAGATTCAAAAAAAAAAATGAAAAATGTAACTCACAAACCTTAGATACGCTTACATTTAAATACAACTTCTAAACAACTATCATTGGACTTCGATCCCAGAGAGATTTCTCTATTGTAGTTTCTGCCTGTGCGTCCTATTTATTGTACACACTGAGCGAAAAAAATACTAATTATTAGTAAGTTTTAGTGAATCCCAAGACAAGGAGATTATATACTAACGGTTACAAAACAGTTTAGTAGTAATTAATGCCAAAAAATTTGTCAATTTTTTGGTATTAGTAAAATATCTACTATTATCAAAAACTGTTTTGTAACCGTTAGTATATAATCTTGTCCTGGGATTCACTAAAACTTACTAATAATTAGGTTTTTTTTTTCGCTCAGTGCGTTTGATCCTCCTTTACTGTATAGGTATGCCCAGCATCGCAAATATCCTATATTGAAGCACACATTACAATTTCTACAAAAACCAACTTTATAAAAGAGTGTCTCTTGCGCAAGTACTTGTACTGTTGAGCGCCAGATCAAAGGGAAAAAGGGTGAATTCAAAAACACATAAAAATCAAACTCCCCAAACTAAGTCGGCTAACAAAATGGAAATCGATTGGCATAGTGGCGCCATCTGGCTGCGCGCCAACCAATGTCAAGACCACTTTCCCCTACGCAGCTTGTTTGGCGTTGGCCGATATTGCTTCAGCTGGATGCTGCGATAAAAAGAAATGGGAAAAAAGGCAATCGGTTGGCTGCTATCAGAGTTCAATTCGTTTGGTTTTAACTGTGGCTCGTGGACATGACCAAAAGGTTGCTTTTCCGTCGGGCTATTTCAATTCCAATTATTTTTATACCAAATCTGTGACTAACGGGCGTACGGGCCGCCTGGTGGTAAACGACATAACCTATAGACGCTCGCAACTCTCGAGGCTTCACATGCATATTGCCGATCCTTTCAAGATCCGTGCCTGCATGATACTACATTCGACTCCACGCCTCTGCTTTATTAGATTAGACAATTAAATTTCAAACAAAAACTTTTATTATTTGTTGTCATATACATTATACATTGTAACACCAAACAAACAACCATCAAATACAAACTAAATACACAAACATTGACGAAGCAAAGCAAATACCACCGCCCACCGCTGATTAAAACACGTACAAATTCAATAAACACATTGCAACTATTGCGCGATTGTCACTCTCTTTATTAGAATTTATCTAACTGTAATGGAGACTTGTTTTTTATTTACCGAGCAAGCAAAGCGAGCGTAGCCTATACGTTTCAGCTTGGACAAAATACTTCCGTATATGTCAGGTCGCATTTCTCAACCGATGTTCGTGAAATTTTGTGAGCCTGAGCCGGTTCGATAATTATGTCACGGAGCCGTGTGGGCTGAAAAACTTAAAAATAACACTCACGAGGTCAACAGCTCACAGAGAACGAACCCACACCAACCACCAACAGCCAGGAACCCACCTAGCGTAGCGATGGCTGCCCAACTTTTGACAAACAGCCAGGCAGGTAGCTGTAAGTAGGTCCCTAGATCGGTTTCTGCGGTACCTACTTTCAAGATTTAAGTCTGGCAGTAAAAGTATTAAGGTTTATTAAATTAATTTTATCTTAACAACATTAAATTAAAATTACCTAGACTCCATTAAACGAAACCATTTTTAGCTAATTTTACGCTACCATTAAATATCTAATTGCGAGAGGTAATATTCTCACCAGTTTAATGACTCTAGAAACAACGGGTCAGGATTGATACCCACTTATCTTAACGGCTGCCATTTAACTCCGCCAATAAAAGCCGACTCGACACATTTCAAAACCCATTCGTATCTATATGTTCATCTATAGACGGGTACTCAGCTTTAGAGTGCATCTAATGGAAAGATATAGTCCAAACGACTTTCGTTCTTAATTATTTGGATAAGGCAGCTAACAACTTCATACTGAGTTTGAATACTAACAGTATCTAAAATTTTAGCAACGAATACTACAGGGAAAGACAGATAATTATAAAAAAAAAAATTAAGTACGTTTTCCAAAGTCGACAAATAAGATACCTACATATGTAAAATGTGCCAACATATTCCATTGCAATTAAGCAAACAGAGGAAAAATTGAAATTGAATTGACTTAATTTGAAACTTATAGTTTGCGTTACCAGCGTTACTTCCTGCTAAAATATAAAATTGATTCAAACAGTGTATGCCAGATCCTTGGTATTTACATGAGTTTTTAGCAGAACTAAATCGAAACATATCGGCAGTTGAAAAACTTGAAAACCAAACCTCACTAGTAAATTTAATTAGTCGTTACTCTTAGAAACCTCGTATTTCAGTACTGAACCGATGTTGAGAGCTTTATTTAACTAGCTCTTACTTAGTGACTTTTGGTTGTCAACTGACGACGTGTGTCAAAATATCACAACCCCTCGTAAAACTTCGACTAGATCATATACACATATAACATAATTCTCATATACACCTAGATAGGGAAATCGAATCATGTATAATTTCATTGAACACTTTCAAAAACTGTGTCACAGCAAAATTTTACTGAAAAATGAATTTTTCGCAGGGCACATTTTAATTAAATCTCAATACAATACAAAAAGCCTGCAACACACACCGGAACTACGTAAAAATAACGCTCAGCCTTTTTCACTTTTTTGTTAACGCTATCGGCGGGCTCCCTGCCAAATGACGTCATAACTTGTTCGGAACAATTCGTGGCAAATTGCTAAAAGGAATAAAATAAAATATATCCAAAGGAAGGAACTCGTCGTGCAACACGTCACAGAAAGCTTTTGCACTAGCACCCATGTTTGGCCAACAGCAGTCAGTTTGGGTACTAACTTTCTTTGGCCACATATGGCGGGGAGAGGCGGTGACTCTATCGAGCGTCACGTGGTGCAAGGCAGGGTTGAGGGCACAAGAGCGCCGGGCAGATCGCCTATTTTTTTTTTGTTAATTTGTTATAATGGGATTGCTCTAGGCCAGCATCTAGCCTGGAGGCAAAGATGAGTGCCTATCAAATGGACTGAGCAAATCAGGGCCGCGGTAGACGCACCCCTGCATTTGTGCTCAAGGAAAGCCAGATCGAGGCGAATGGTGCCGGATTGTGAAGATAAACAGACATGACGACCACTCTGTCAAGAGTGAAGCTACTATGAAGAAGAAATAAAATGAATACACTTTTTACAGAGTTCCACCCGTTTTGGAGGAACTTTCTCCGTGAAAGCCCCGGGTTGAGGAATGAACTCTCATCAAGTTTTCCCGAGGAACTCTGCAGTATGGGGACTCTTCAAAAAAGGAGTGTATACATTTTTAAAGGATCGACAACGCACCTGTGAACCCCTGAATTGCAATAGGTTACAGTGAGCGCTTATCATCAGGCGGGCCGTATGCCGCCGATAAATGATCGAAAGGGTGAATGGAATGGTATTTGAAATAAATTTGAGGACTCATCGTTTATGTATGTAACTACCTACTCGTATTGTTTTTAAGAAACCATGCAATCTCGACTGGTCACTTCGGATGACGGAATACTAAAAAGTGCGAAACCTCTGAATTAGCGTTACCAATATATATATGCCCAATATACAAGCACCCCATCCTACGAGATGAACAAACACTACACAAACACAAAGGAATACTCAATGAGAAGGAATGAGACGCATTCTCGTGGATCAATCGATCTATATAGTGCGCGCCATCCACGACGACGCGCGCCTCCACAGCGAATCTCATACTAATCTGTGCGCAGTTGTACGGCTTGGGCTGTGGAGGGGCGCGCCTTCGTGGATGGCGCACACTATAATAAAGTAACTGTTGTCAAGAAAATGTAGTCTTTTGAAATGCCAAGGGCGAAGCAACAGGTCAAAGTCAATATTAAAACTTTAATAATGTACTTAATAAGCAAATTTACGAAGCTAAAGTAAACTCAAATCGACGTTCAAAAATACATGAACATCTTCAAAAATTCAATTAAGACAGTCATCAGAGTCGGGGTACGGAATAATGCTATTCACAATACCACAGACAAGCTAACCAGCGTAAGTTAGAGACCACCGATTTTTTTTTATTCGTAGACGGTGGCGAATAATCATACAGCCTGCCTGATGGTAAGCAGAAACCGTGGACTAAAAACGCTTCCAGAAGAATGACAAGCGACACTGCATACCTACAGAAAAAGTATAATAGAAGTGAGCTGCATGGTGGATTGAAAGTATTGAAACAAGTTGTGAAAATTTACATGCTGACGGGAAGTTTCCGAAAAATCTTGGTAAATTCTCAAGATTTTCTACAATTTTTTCCTAAAATGGACACATTCTTATGTTCTCTAGAAAGTTTCCTGGAATTTCCGAAGTTTCTGAAATTTTCGGTAAATTTCCGCAACTTGCACAACTTGTGAATAGCGTAGCAGAACAGCGTTTAAATGGAAGACAAATAAGCGCCCGTCGGATTTTTCAGCGGCTGGCTGGATAATGGAAGCGTGTAATAATTAAAACCAGAGACACAATGGCCGGAGTTTACTTTGTTAATGAAGCCGCGCCGAGGCTGACGGAACTTCGGAATCGTTATCCCTGATATTTACTCCGGTGGACGGTCATTAGGAGAATTTTGTCTTGATTTCTAATTTAAACAAGGTGAAGGGACTTGATGGAAAGTGAAATTGCATGATGATACGAGATTAAAAGATTGCATGATAAGAATCATGCAGGTATAAGCCACTACAATAAATTGGACCTAAACCTTCAAGTGTACACTTAAAAATCAACCTCTGAACACAATCAGTTCTGTACGAGACTTGGGTATCTTTCATGACTCCAAACTTTTGTTTGATAAACATACCTATCGATGGCATACTCTGAAAGCTGTAGGTCTAGGATTTATAATGCGCAGCCCAACTCGTTTTGCACAAGCTAAGACCCTTAAAATTAAAAGGCAATTTCATTCCATGCACCTCTTCCACACCTGTTCCAACTATAGGCAAAATAGTTTTCAAAGTCGAGCAATGTAAATTGAATAGCGTTTAGAAGGATCTAGATATTGACGTTTTCAAATGCTGTATCCTATGTGTGAAGCGACCTCTATCCAAACATTGTTTCTTATCCAATCAGTTACGGGTAGCGATATGCTTCCGAGTTTGCGTATTTGTTTAGTGTCCAGTAAGCGATGGGCATCTCGTGTTGCGTTTGTTGTTATCCTTATAGCCTTTAACTTTAAGATACAGTAACATCAACAGATACAGTTAATCTTATCGCACAACGCAACGCAAATTTAATGCACGACAAGAAATATGTACAAATGGTGGACTTAATGCCATAAGGCATTCTCTACCAGTCAACCATTAAGCTAAACAGAAAAAATTGGTGCAGGCATTTAACTTTATTTTTATTTTTCGCTTTTTACAGTCCTATATCTTAAGTCATTTATAATTTATTGTGATAATTTGATGGCTTGATATAAATTTAAAAAAACGGCGATTGGCTAAGTTCAAATCTAAAATTTCGATAACAGGTCTCGATCTTCATTATATAATTGTTTTTTATTATTATTTCAAGCTAGTCAAACCGTGTTCCGAGATTGAGTACCCGACTATTTCATGACATGATACAACGTTTAGAGAATTTACTGTAGAGAAAATTGTAGCCGGAACAAATTTTAAATTTATTGAGACAGCGCCTTGTAAAATAGTACAAGTTTAATATTATCTAGACATTACTCGGAAACAATTGTAGGACGGCAGTTCAAGGATTTTGTTAATTATGCAGGTATTTCTACAAGCTGCAGATATACATGTTTAAGACATTTTACAGGCGTTAAATTAATTTTTCTTTCTTCTATTTCCACACATTTAACATACGTGGCTGCTAGGTATAAATTACTGACAAAAGCTATGTTCTGATGGCACAGGACCTGCCTACATTGTATTTAACAAGCTATTAAATACAAACAAAGGTGCTTTTTCATCAGAAATGTGCTATGCAGCTATGCCGCGAGGATGTGAAAGCTTTCCGTATCCACCAGTGCTATGCTATGTGAAAATAATCGGTTGATATCAATCCATCCATAGCAACGTAGCATAACACATCTCTGGTGGAAGGGCACCCGAAGTCCCGATAGGCTGATTGTATTAGCATATTTCACTCCTCCGCGATGGCGATGGTTGTTCGATTGTTTCCAAGTCATCCTCTGACGTAAATGGCTCGTGTTGCAAAATATATTTCCGAACATTTGCGTCAAAGGAAAAATAACGAAACATAATAAATTTAAGTAAATAATTATCTCTCTATAGTAATTTATCACCGACAACACTGAAGTGGCTGATTGAAAATGTTTCTCACAAGGCATTTAACTTTTACGACGAAAAAGTAAACCTAATGATAATAAATTACGTCATATTTCCAGATTATTCAAGTGTCTAATCCGCAGAGATTGCACTGAAATAACTAAGTTATCTCTAACCAGGCTCCATAAATCACTGCTTGGCGCAATTTATGCCTGTGGGAGAACTCAAAATTTCATGAAGAGAATCTAGACTACAAAGGAAGAGTTGGGCTCGCACTAATTACCTCAAACTGTATTTATGAAAGATTCGTTAGACGGCTCAGTTACACGTGACAATTTTAAGCATAAAGCACCGGTACTCCAGCACAAACATTAGCATCATGCTGAGCCGGTTCCGTTTCGTGACAACTTCACAACCTTATCCTATTTCTTTGTTTATTTTGTAACAACATTCATACACCACGAATAAATGTTCGAAGTTGTTTGAAGAATAATGACATGTGTTTATCCTAGCAAAAACCATGACCTTTGCCACTGGTGCTTATAATCCACTAATGCCTGTTAGAGGCCTCGAAATTCGAGTTTGGGCGACCCGTGCCGCCTGTTTCCACATCCACAGTTAGTTGCGTGCCGGCACTCGACGCGGTCGTTCGTCCACGTCCCTAGATATCGGACTAACGCTGCCGTCGGAAAAGTTTCTAACACTTTTTTCTCCTAACTTACAGTGCTCGATAAATCTTCTTAAAATAAGTGTTCATATGATGTAGCATAGTTGTGATGAAAGTTGTTTTGGCGGTAAAGTGAAACTGTAGTTGCATCGTATCACCAATGGCGACATCGTCGCTAAGGTAAATATTGACGCGGCGAAATCACAACGCGTATTGTGCCGGACAATGCCCACTACACCATTATTTGCGGAGCTATCGAGGGCGTCCATCCACCATCATATTGACTTACGTTCAAAGGATTGTAGTTAAAACTTGGACACTGTTTGCTCGGACTCGAAAGATACGACACGAAAACAAACACGGTTAGCGCAAATTGAAACACATTAAATTCCACACCCTCGCTTAACGAGCGGTACTCATTCTGTTTGCCGTTTGTCAAATGACACAAGCGTGGCCGTTCCGATATGCAAATAGGGAGTGCGAATTAAAAATAAGCAGACACCGAGTCAGCTGGGAGACCGCGGTAAGGCCTGCGCCAGCCGGCCTTACGTAAGCCTTTGCCCGCCAATCTCCACCCCCACTTATGTAACTGGCCGTTTTGAAAAGAGTTACATCGGAGGGATTCAATTACAGCGAATATTGGGTCTCATCATACCCAATAAAAATCCATTAGGATAGTGAAAGTTAAAAGGCCATTTGTAATACCCGCCCACGAATCGATATAGTCATCAAATATTTATATCTAGGTACTTATAAGATTTACGCCTTAGCCTGCAGGATTATTTTAAAAGTTCGTGTGTGTATGGTCCGAAGGCTTTACGTTTTACTCGTACCTATACAAAATCTGGACATGCCAAACCCCAAAGAAAAAATATTTCTTAAAAATTCTTTGTCAAATAAGGTGGTCAATGTTGGAAAATGGAGAGCGCGGGAAATTAAACCGATGATTTCCAATTCGAGGTATACCAAAATTATCCGGGGAACAGGACCAATTGAAAACTTTCTGCAGTCCTGACTGAGCTGATTTAGTTCACCAGTACTCCAACAGGCTAATACCACAATCTTGCGGGAACTAACTCTACCAGAACTCGAGGTTAGTCACTTCCAATTCAACAGATACGATTGAACTTGCGATGTCTATTAAGTACGTCTGTAGGGAACTTCGCGTACAGATGTAGTGCAAAATGATTTTCCTTCGTACATTATCGGAAAAGTTGGTATTTATCGTGCTCTCTTCAGTACCCATCTTACAGCCGTAGGAGTAACTTTGACATTTGACACTAAACAATAAAGTTCCATAATAATGGATATGAAAACGTCACTCATTTAATACAATCATTGATTGACAGTTCAGGTGCCATCGTATTCCGATTGAGATCCGAGTTTTCCCAAAAGAAAATCATTTTGCAATACATCTGTAGGTAATTAATACATCTGTAGGTAATTAATACATCTGTAGGTAATTACCGCTATATATATTTAGTGCCTATTTCACTACTTCCACAGTCAACCCTTAATTTTTACCCTTCGGACTATCTACAATTGCCTGCGTTCAAAATTTACTTTGAGTTCTTAGCATAATTTCTCGGTGAATTTAGCTGGGGGTTTTAGGCGTCTTTGTGGACTGTACTGTTTATACACTGAGTCGGCGGAAATTTATTACGATCCTTCGCTTCGCGTGCTTGGATAATGGACAAAAAATTACTTCTTCAAAGTCTCATGACCTATTAAATCATGTTACAACATGCCGCGAGGATTATAGGAGCCATGACGATCTTATTAAATTCGGTGTCACTTCAATTAATCTAGTGGATGGCTAGGAGGCGGGCGCGGCGCGATAGAGGCTATTTCGGATTATCAATCCCATTAAAACGAATTGCCTTGAATCGATATCACCCAAGAGACCACTTCCTAAAATTGCTGTAGCACAGATCTCTAACCTTCATACGACATTATTAAGTTTATACTAAATTTAAAGGTAAAATTCATAATTCGGCGAAATAAACTGACAGATAAGATGTTGCCAGGAGTAGAAAAAAAATAGTGACAATATATTATCGACAAAACTTATCAAAAGTATAACGTTGTACTACCAAACTTAATCCAATGTTGTAATCTATGAGCTTTCAAGTTTCTGGCCACTACAGCCTCATTAAAAGGGACAAAATAAGTATTTAAATATGAAGTTTAGTTCTTTAAATATTAATCAATCATAAATTTTTAAAATAATTATATTTTGTCAAATTCAAAGCATATTAGATTGACACCACTAATTTCGATTTTCATTGTTCTCGGCAAGCACCTAGGGGTACACTTACCCGATAAATTAAGCCGTAAGATCGGTACGTCTAGTGAGGCCTTAAATAATATCGATATGAATAGCACTGGCCGTACTGTGGCAACATTTGTACATTTTGACTTGTCAAACAACTCCGCCTAATTGTGGACCAGAGTATAATTGAACAATTTGAGCAACTGTTTAAGTTCGCTTTTACAAAGAGCAGCAATGGTAATAAATTGCATTACATCTCTGCAGGAATCTGTATTTATTGGCGGGTCAGTAAATCCGTTACGGCCCAGCAGCGTTTTAACGGCGATAAAACACGATCATGCCAATTTATACCTAACCTATGGACGTATAAGTATATATCTGCATTCTGCAATGATCAGTTTGAAAATAATTGCTCATATAAGTTATACTTTCTTCAACTACATAGGCACATCGAGAACATTAGGTAAGTGAAAAGAGTAATGTCTATTGATTTAAACTTACACGATTTTCACACATTATTATTGGGGAACGGGACTTAATCGCGTACAATTATAACTAATTTACGCGATTAAGTCCCGTTCCCCAATAATAAAGAGTAATGTCTGTTGCTTGTATAAGGTCACTGGTATTAATTATAACTAAGACAATTTCTAATGGGAATTGTGATACTTTGCGAAATATAACAGTGATACAATCCTGCCCCAATGTTTTTTTCATATGGATTGGACACATTAACTTTTAATCAACCAAGCCACGTTATGAAGCTTTATAATATAGCTGTTATATCTACTAAATTTTTCCAAAACCTACGACCAATTTTAAATAATATAAGTCTTGGGGCGAATGATTTCAGTCTAGTTCTCTGCATAAAGAATGATCAGTTCAGTTATTATCACCACACACACATTTACACAGGATTTTTTCATATGGGTGCATAGAATCTGTAGCATATAAGGTATTTCGGAGAAGCTTGATTGTCTCTAGGAGCGCTTAGTTTAATATGCACTGAATCACAAATCACCCGTCTATCACAAATCGATACTAATACAACTCAGAAGACAGTGTACTTAATCAGTATGTAGTGTGTCTTTACGCTCCACCGTTGCCTTTCATCATCTTGATGAAGAAATGTAGGTTAACTACCAACGTATATGCGCGATATCGATATTTTATGTTTGTATCTATTCATAATAGAATATGAACCTTAAAATATACGAAGCGTACTTGTTGTGAAACGCGTGCAAATGTAACCGCTGAAATTCACAGTTCTATTATTATAATTTACTTACAAAACTGAAAGTGGATAATATTGCGAATTGGTTGCAAGTATGAACTATGTAATTGTCTGTTACAATTGTTAGATCGATCAATATTTGATACATGCAAAACTAAACTGCAGTAATTCCGAAACATTTGATGTTAAGCATGTAAGCTGAGCTAATAATATGAATTAACCGATAGGTGCACTCAATCAATCAAACATAACCTCAAACAACCTTGTAATCGTTACATTAACGAACAACACGAAATGAAAAACACGCACGAACACCTAATTTCAAATAATATTGCAATACATGACGCACCCTTGGTAATTAGGTTATTGAACAAAAACTTTGTTTTGGGTTGATATGAAGAGGATATATCCACAGCGGCTGGTGTGTTAAGCGATCGAATTTGTCTATCGAGCTTTTCGAAAGAATGCTCGCAATCAAACGTGCTCGGTTTTCCCCACGGCTCGCTTCTTGCTTCACAGCCAACTTTACCAGAAATCTTTTATTTCGATGCACACATTTTCTCGGACGAGATCGCTTTTGTCTCGAGTGGAGTCAGCATTTGTTTCACACTTTCAGAACTGAAGGATTTTAGTTTTATACCTATCTACAACAGTTTCACAAGCAACAGATTAACGCGACAAATATAGTTGTCATATATAACTCACTGCAACCGCGAAACAATCTGACATTAATAACATCAAAATTTTTAAACACGATGTGCAATCGCTTGCAATAAAACTTAAAGCTATAAACAACAGATAACGTTAAACAACAACGGAAGTAATCGAGTCAAAGTCAAAGTCAACAGCGTGCGCAAAGTTGTCGGTAACTTCACGTAAACAGTACGTACAAACGATAAATTGTTGTTTGCAAACAACAAAATCTTGTGACGTATATTTAGAAAATCTCACGCCGGACCATATCAAACCATTAATATATCTAGAATTTAAACTTTCGTGAGACATGTTATAATTTTATTTTACTAAAAGATTAATTAATAATGTATATTAATACGTGAGTTTTAACCGTTTATAAATATCTATAAATAAATAAGAATATTACATGCCATTGCACCTAAAAGATTCAGCTAGCTAATAATAAAAAAACAAATCAACCTATAACTACGAGTATACAGAACCATCGAGATTTCATAACAGCTAGTAGTTTTATTATTAATATCGTACGCATCACGCATCTTAAACGTGTGTACGATATAAATAATAAAACTAACCCTTGTTATATCAATCCACAAACTCGCAATAGAAAATTCATCGGCAATCCAAGGCAGAAGTCACGCACACCAAGGAACCAGGGGGCCAATTTTTGAGCATCAAATAACTATGATGTTTTGACAGATGTCGAGTGAAAAGTCGAGCGTTCGACACTCAAAAATCGGCCCACAGCGCTGAAAAATTCTGTAGGAAAACCGAAAATTTTTGATTAACTAAAAGCAGCAAGGCCCGAATTACATCGCTGGTCCGTATCCAATCTTTTAGGGTTGTCTTAAGACTTGAGCGTAGTCATAATAGTCGTAAAGACTATTTCACATTAGAGAGAGGGCTGGGGTTATTTGTTTTGGGGCAGTGTACATAAGAGGCACGCCCTCAAGCACACAATACGTACGTGATACAGGCGTTTACGATTGCCTGGCGTATGGGGCGAGTACAATGGACGTGGAAGATAGCTTCCACGTCCATTGTATTCGCCCCATATAGGTATTTGGCCAGGTTTTTTTTTTTCTACCCTAGTTGATGGCAAAACCATCTCTCTCTACTGTATTATTTTTCGTTTCAATCTGGACATTTTTTACTCCCTTACGTTTCTGTTTTTGATTGGCGAGAAGAAAGATCAATATCATAATAATTGGAACAACCATTAAAGCGGTATGAAAATAAAACAAGATTATACAAACAAAAGCAAGTCAGAGCAAGAGCAATGATCTGAAATACATGACATCCATTCCAATACGTAATGAATGTAATATCCAATCACGTTTTCGTAGAGCCGCATTTAGAAATAAGACATCAAAATCAAATCGGTTGATGATTCTAATCTTTTGTCGCATTTTTGGATTAGTACAGTTATTCTTTTTCCCCAAATTTTAATCATCCGATCCGATAACTCAATTTCCGAAGGATCAAAGCGGGGGTAGTAAATTTCCACAACATATTGGACGTAAATAGCTAACCGATGTTGGCATATATGAAAGAAAGTTGCGATTGCGACAGATCACACCAACGGAATTCCAGAGTCCATTTGGGACACGAGAAGTTTTAATGTCCTGCCGGACCCTTTCGGGCGGCCTTCGGTTGCGACTGAGCGTGTTACAGATACATTTTGTTCCACCAACGCCCGAGGGTTTTCAGCAGTCCAGTCTGAACAGCTTCTTAATGGGCAGTCCGAATGCAAAGCACGTCTTATCAGAAGGAACACTCTGTTTTGATGAACACAAATTACACCTGTCCGCAAAGCAAACTGTTAAATATTCCAACAGCCGAACCCTGTCTGCTGATAAATGGCTAGTGACCCCGAGCCCCTGACCTTCGAGGCTCTGGTGTAGACGCGATACGGATCTATAGCGTGACGTCACGACCGCCGCCCCGTTCTTATGCGAAAATCGACTTATCGCGTGTAACTGCACACGTCGGGGAATACTTGCTTAGTCCTAAAATAACGTCACCCTTTAAATAAGAACAATCTTCATCGAAAATCGAAAACAATCAAACGAAACGGTCACCACAATGTCGTGAGTACTGTAAGCGGGCCATCGCCAATGAAATACAACCATCAACACTAATGAAATAACAGTATAACGTATAACTGAAGGCCAGACTCAGGCTTAGTCTGTATTGTTAAATTAACAAATCATTAGGTTTAATCTCTTAAGTTTGCAGTGTCATCAGATCAATTAACCGACGAATCACAAAGCACCGCTCCACAGAATTGGCCCAAACTGCTTACATCATATGTCACAATTATTTGATACAGAGAACAAATACAAAGGAAAAAATAACCGTGATCACGCACAATAGTATCATATGTCACGATACACGTACTCGTAAAACACTCCATTACACTCCACGAACAACTTTAATAGAAAATTTACCAAACAACGACCAAAAGAAAACTAACACAAAACGACATCGATCTTAATACCATAAACAGTTCAAGCGAGGTTACCTACAAAAATAACTATCAATAACATTTCTATTGTCGTGTCCCAACAGGATAACAAAGTCAAAGGATTTTTCGGATAAAAGATGATAACATCGAAGAGATCAATGTTGAGTAGTTTTTTTTTGCTATGACATTTTCCTCAATGACAAACTACAGAGCCGCTACATACGCGAAAGGAATACAGAATCTGTACTATTTAAGTTTCACTCCATTTATATACGAGGAAATGAATGGAAAACTAATTTCCGAGATAGCAGTATCTTAATTGACTTTCAATTTCAATATCGTCGCGACAAATGAGCATCATCTTGACTTTAGTGCCGTAGCGAAGCGTGACGCGATACAACTTGACTTTGTGCTGACAGACTATTAACCTCATTATACAATTGCAAGTGCAGTTTTTGCGTAATTTGCGTAGACCTTGGTTCTCAAGAAATCCTCAATGATATCATCACGCGGAACGGATTACGAAAGCTCATATTTGAACTAGTCGAGTAAGTTATTTTAATTAACAGTATTTTTGCAATTGCATGCTCATCGCATTAAAATAAAGGTTACTTAGGCTGGGTTGCACCAAACCGTCTGTAATCGTAAGCGGTGTTCGTAAAATTTGATTGTATGGAAAGTTTGACAAGTTTCTATGGGTTGACAGCTGCCGGCGCCATATTTGACAATGACCGGTCCGTGTTCGTACGTTGGTGCAACCGACCCTTATATAGGTTGTTATGATAAATTTGGTATATTCTCTCTACTATCTTCTATTTAGCGATACGTTGGCGGTATTGTTCATATTCCACATAATATAGAATATAAGTATAATGTTACACATCAAACATTTATTTATAACCTGGTCATTTCCAGAGTAGTCTATGAAATTACTATACACGTACCATTATTGTCCAGAAGGGTGTTATCACCAGTGTCCGATTAAATACCATTATCTACGACCGAATGTTCAATAATAGCAGCGGACAATAAGTGTCCTTGGAGACCATCGATCCGTGTCAGAGTTACATTGTAAGGCCAATTTGAACAATAATGTTTAAAAAAGCATTATCAAAACAAAACGGACACTAGGAACTGGCATCAGGTTCTTCCATTTGAACTCGTCTTTCTTTTGTCCTGAGTAGACGATAGGGCAAATCTACTCAATCGTTAATTTTGTAAGCAATTGTAAAATTCCTCTCAAGTACAACCATCCAAAACCGATAAAAATCACTTGATTCATACGGACGTGTTTTACGCATAGTGGAGATAAAGATGGACATCGCACGTGATCGCGTGATCCCTTAGTATACTCATCAAGTTGACAAATCAAATCGGTTTCACCTGCTCATCCCTCCAGCGCAACATTACCCAGTCCCGGATTACGCTGCCAAGTTTTCCTTAAGTCCCATATTAACTCACCACTATTTCGAGCAGTATAAATATCAGACGACATAAGCTTAGGAACTTTGTAACTAGAATCGGCTTTGTAACGGATCTGATCGTAGTTGGTATTATATCTGAAATTGAAGCTGATTGCTCAAAACGAGGCTGGCATCAAAACGCGGGATTAGGTCGCACGTATCACCGCAAATGTCAAACAACATTAGCTACATTGATCGGACGCTGTTGCATATTAATGCGGTGTCATTGGTCATATGTAGTCTACTGTTTAAATCCAAACAGCGGCATTATGAGCAATAAACAGTGGGGAGTAAGGGCTAGTGTTGCACGCGGCTAGCTACATATTATGTCAGTGTATGCACCTAGTTGGGCGCCAAAGGGCATTTGATGTTCTAGCGTTGTCGCAACACTGGATTGTGACCAGCATACCGTCCCGAAGGTTTCACTGCACCGGGCGTGACGAGTCACATTGTATTGTTTATAAAGTAGGAAAGTGATTTTACTTGGCCTGACTCTGACCTAGATATCACCGGGCTACGTAGCTTCATCAGAAACATTTTCTAATAAACCGTTCCTTTCTGTAATAGACTGTAATTGATCAAAGCGGCATTAAAACAAAGGAAAATTAATAAACAATTTACTCAAAATAAAGCTGGGCTTCGTAACAGGTAGATTAAGGATTGTTTTGGTTAATTCAAAGTCGTTTTAGATTAACGATATTCACGAAGGCGCTCTTGGAAGAAACCCACAGTAAACCTATAAATATTTAATTGAACACGTGGAACTAATCGAATAAGATACGAGTGCGTTCTAGACTCCAGAGTTAGCTAATACACGTAGAAAAACAAAGACCTCAATCTACTTAATTATTCATCCGAAATTAGCCGGTTTTGCGTTTGACAAATTCATCGAATTATGCATGGCTGGCGTTTCATTCATCAAACTTGCATGCGTCCAATAATGCGCGATTACACATTCCATTAATATGAACGCGAACAATAGTCGTGCTGTTCCAACTGAATGTATTTTTACGGACAATCAATCTTCTTTGATCCATTTTTCTTCCGTCAGCTCGAAAATTGTCGCTCATTTTTCCGAGTCGATTATCGCGATGTTGCCACGGCGGCGATGATTCGGAATTATCGTAAACAGGCTATCGAACTTCAACCGCAGCGGCCTTCCTTCCCAAATCGATACATTTCCGCACCGCATACGATAATTTGCATCCGACCACGCTACATTTGTACGTCCATAAATTAACTTTAATGGACATTCCTTTTCCACTACGCCTGAATCTGAATTAATGGGCTATAATTGTAATTTGATCAGTCCTAATTGGGCGACGACATAAGAAATTCTCTTAAACTATTAGTCGGATATAGCAGATTGTAATTTTCATCATTAGCATCAGAATTTTAATAAGTTAACGCTAAAAAGACACATAAATGTACTTATTCAAATTAACGCCTCGTGTTTAATGATAGCGCATTTGAAATTTAGATAAACTTGCCGGGTCAGAAACTTATAATTGACACCGTCAGTTCCAGCTGAACTGAATATTTCACCGGGAAACAATACGCCCCGGAATACATTAGCGGAGGAGATTAAAGATAAACAGGGCTAGTGGAGAGTTTTCTAAAGGTCAGGCGGATATTGCCGAGTAATGAATTAGCAGTATCACCTATAATCTCTGAAATATCTTCGTCCATTCGTCCGCCGGCGCCGCGTCTGAGCTCCTTACCAAATGCCACTTAATATCATATCTATACGAGAATCAGTTTCAACGTTCATTGTACCTGGCGTCTGGCTAAACGCCGCTTACGGCTATTTTCAAGCGAGATTAGCACATAACCGTTTAAACAGCGCACTTTCGCGAAATTGAACGGATTCATTTCCTTCGGGACCAGTTGTTTATAATCCGTGTTGTAGATCTTTGCTACCACAAACACATCAAACTCAGTCGATCGATTAACGATAACAAAACTCTCTTCAAGGATATCCCCTTGGACATTAATAATCCGTTACAATACAGAATAACTTTATGGACCACCTCACGTGGCCTTCGTCTCGAAATAACTTATAGCAACAGCAATCGATTCGGCTGCAGACAGACAAAGCTCATTTCGGATTGTTGTGAGGCATAAATAATTCATTGGCGAAGGAGGCGACGGTCGAGTTCGCGACACGCGTACCCTCGGAAAAGTTGATAATGTGATTTACAGGCGCTAGAAGTGGAGCGCACTGGCCCTAGCCCCCGATGTGAAGTAATTTGTTGGGGAAACGCGCTCCCGCATACAGAGTCTCGCTGTTTATACACGCCGCCGTGCATTCACAAGGAGCGTTGCGCTCCAGGTAGCGCCCGCCTCGTTTAATACTTTAACTGCTCTGTTCCAGATGTTCACGGCGAAACTGAGAGTGCAAACGGAACAATGCGCCGGCGAGAGACTAAAACCGACGCGAGTGACTAGTGATAATAACAGTTAAGGCGATGTGTTAAGATTCGGCCACGACGTCGAACTACAGCGGGCTGGCCGCGGCCAGCGATGGTATGGACGTTGTCTTTGGCAATGAGAGCGAGTGGTCGAACGCGACGGCGGCGGTGGAGCCGGACCTGTACAACTACTGGCCCTGGAGTATCGTAGACGGCGCGCTGATGCTGCTCATAGTGAGCGGCAACACTCTCACGATCCTCGCCGTGACTCTCAGCCGCCGACTCTCCTCGCTCGTCTCAAACCAATTCGTTCTCAACCTCGCCATATCCGACCTGATGGTGGGTCTAACGCTGCCCTACCACCTCGTCTTCTACCTGGACAATGACTTCGGGAAAATCAAGTGGTCCTGCCTGATGAGATTCATACTCATCATCCTGGCTTGCCTCGCGTCCATATACAACATCATAGCCATAGCTGTAGACAGGTACGAATGATTTACCATTTACTCGCGTGATTTAAAGGTTACTCGGATATTTCTAAGTATGAATGTTATCGGTTGCTAAAGAGGTTTAGAAACGTTGCACGCTATAACTTGAGCCACACGAAACATGCCACTGAACTCTGCTCGTGTGTTAGTCGCTTGCAGTAACAGTTAAACTATATATTTGAAGGTAACTTGCAAGATGTAGCATCAAATTTCAAAGAGTTTCGTTACAGTTTCGCATGCATGAAAGCCATATCATTTGGATTCTCTCTAACATTTATACCTTTGAGCTAGACTTCAAACGGCTTGAGATATTTTGCTAGAATAAATATGTCACCTATATCTAAAGTATCTAAGGCGTTTTATCTGGAGCAATATCGCACCCTTTTTTATCCACACATGAGCTTATACTCATCTCTATTATATCTATAGTTAGCTACTGTCACCGAGTGTATACAGTTATAATTATAGATGAAGGTTATGCTATGCTTTAGCTGACACAGTAGCAAGTGTGTTTATTATAATCAATATATAGCATGTATGTTGAGATGTTAGGCCGTTTCAATAATTAAAATGTAGCAGTCGCTTTTGTGAATACATCTCACCTGTATCATCTTAATGTACTTAAAATAACAAAAATAACATATCACCGGTCACAAAAATTGGCCATCAATCATCATGGATATCATATTTTAGATTTTTGGTAGATTTCACTGCTGATAGTCAGTGATGATGATCTCATGATGGTCTAGCTTCGTCTTATCTCTGGTAAAATGCTCGCCTAGCGAAGATCGGACGCCCATGTACTAGTCGTTACACCACAATAAGTGTCCTAACATACAATTTTTAATGTTTTGTAAGTGTGCGATATACAGTTTTTGTATTGTATTCATATATACTTGCAGGTACATAGCAATAGTGCATCCCCTGCACTACAGTCGGTATATGACGAAGCTGGTGACGCGGCTCCTCATGAGCACCACATGGTCCGTGGCGCTCTGCATCAGCTGCATACCCATGTTTTGGAATGACTGGCATGACGGAGTGGCTTGCGAGATGAACATGGTAAGTCATCCTCCTAAGCCTTTTATTACGATACTACCAATGTTAAGACATAACACATTCGTGCCTCACACTTAAATCATATCAGTAAAGTCATAATATATCTACATACGCACCTGCTATATTAATAAACTGGGGCTCTATTCCAGAAGGCGCTACCGATGCATCAATATGAGAATAGAATCGTATTGGCTAGTCCTCTTTCTCTCTTATATATGTTATGACGATGCTCTAACCTAACACATCAGGCAATACGACTCTAAGGGTTTATCCAGAAATCACGCGAGGTTTTTTGGGCCTGGTGATCTTTGGTGAGGTTTTAGACGACCCCCCCGCCCCCCACGAAACCTCACGTTTTTTTTTTTTAATTTATCACCACCTATGATTTTTTTTAAGTAAAAGAAGTATATTAGTTGGTCTTGTGCTTATTTTGGTAGGTATATGTGTTATGATAACGTGATTGTGTAATTTCTCCTATCTTTTCAAGAAAATGCTACATTAGTAGATATAATTTCTCGGTATTATAGGTGCAGTAAAAAAATACACGTGAGGTTTCCTTGAAGTTAATGCGTCATTAAATTTAATACAGAATGGTACTAAGCTTTCGTTGTACCTCTTTGTATTCATATATTTGGCACGTTTGACAAGGTTGTCCTATTCAATAACTACAGTACTTGCATCTGATTTTATATTGAACATTAGTTATAGATATTTCTGACGACCGCTTTAGCTTAGTTAGTTGGTAGTGACAATGCCTACGAAGCTGGAGGTCCCGGGTTCGAATTGTATTTGCGTGATGAACACGAATATTTGTTCCAGGGTCTTAGATGTTTTCTATGTATTTAAGTATCTATTTATCTAAATAAGTATGTATATGCCCATAGTACAAGCTTTGCTTAGTTTGGGACTAAGTTGATTTGTGTAAAATTGTACAATTTTTTTTAGTTATTTATCATTTATATAAAATGCGATAGTTTTATAATTCCTTCAAAACTAGGAGGTATTTAAGTCATGCATCATAAAATTAAATCAATCAAATCTATCCATTGTTCTGATCAACTTTTATTAGTTCAGAATCAGTTTTTTTTTTAATTATTTTGCATCACGACCTAAATTCCACCTGGTATTATTCAATAAAATAATTAATTAACATACAATGGGATATTTATTGCCATTATTTACGTAGAAGGACAAACGATATAACAACAACCAAAGTAGCATAGAGCAATTCAGCCTCTATTAATATACAAAGATAACACCATTTCGATAACCATTTCAATAATGTTGGTTCCCAAACCTACGTAATGCGGCAGATTAGATATAGCGCTTCTGTTTTCTATTATGGTGGTGGGTATAAACGAATAGAATTACGAAGCATTTTAGTTTATCTTGTTCCCAATAGTTTTAGCTATAACCGTTCCGGACGCAAAGACAAGTAATTGTAACATTTGTAACGCAAATAAGGTTTGTTCCCGGGATCGGCTTAACTATATTGAACAGACGCGAATGCCCCAGGATTTTCAGGACTTGAAATTCAAGCCAGTCCCCGGGACTGCAAATCCGACTTAAGAACATGAGGGCAATAATCTCCAAATTTTTATAAAGACCAATATATGCTCAGCAGTAGTTTAGTTTATGCCAACAGACCACGCAATTAGTAATTAAGCTCCAGTCTCCTTAACTTTTGGAAACAGGAGAGACAATTTTTGTTTTTCCGTACCTGCACCATTTAGGTAGACTTTTCATTTAGATCTTGTCAGATTTTGCCAGTGTTTGTTTTCTTGGTCTAAACCTATGGTAACGGTAGCGTTTGTCGTATAAACTGTGCGTGTATGAGATATATAGTAAATATCCTCGTATATGCGAGTTGGCAGTGAGCTTAATTGCCCCGATAAGCTTTAAAAGCATCGTTTCATTATCAAAGCTAAGGCGGAGTTGTGTTTGACTTTAGAAAGACATATTAAAATGAATAAAGTTTCCTAGTGATGCAGCTAATATTTTCAATCTCTGTCTATATTCGTTATTAACAATAAATTTAATGACGCAAGCGTGAATGCGATAGCAATACATATCTGACAGTCTTCAAACCCATCATCATCATCATATCAGTCGAAAGACGTCCACTGCTGGACATAGGCTTTCCCCCAAAGAGTGCCACAATGACCGTGTGATCCTGCGCCACCCGTATCCAGCAAACTCCCGCGACCTTTTACCAGGTCATCAGTCCACCTTTTGGGGGGTCCACCTAACACTATCTGAAGTCCCGTTGCCGCAAATTCCAGGTGGTGCCCAAAGAATACACAACGAGCATCCTAGCACCGATGTTCTCCCTCATCTGGATGGTGATGTTCATACTGTACTGGCGAATCTGGCGAGAGGCGACGTGCCACGCGCGGCGCATGCGAGCCAACACGTGCTGCCCCACCGGCGCCAACGATTGGAAGAGCATACAGGTACGCTACCTTCGACTTGGAGTTGACAAAATACATCAACCTTGCGATGTTTTGCTTCGGCGCGCCATGCTTTATACTCACGTAGCGCGCGAGAATTATCTGTAGTGTAGACGAATGCGGTATCCCAGTACATTTATACACATAACATAACGCATACTATTACTAGATTTGACTTACAGGGCGTCTGACCTCGACTCGAAAGCTGACTCAGCACATAAAACGTAAACATCTGCAGTTATATCTCAGATCTCAGTGTCCCTAAATTTTACGATTCGTTCATAAAACCAGTCTTTACCTTTACTGCCTTCCTCAGAACAACATAAAATACATGTTTGATAACGTAACGTACGGATTTTGAATAATGCAACGCAAATTTAAACGTCGCATCATGACAGATTACTTTTACTCGATATTCCGTACATTTTAAAACCATTGTTTCGAAGCGATGACAGTTTGACACACGATTTATCGTTCGGAAATAAATCGTTGCATTAAAATTTCAGGTGGTGCTGCTAGTGTTGGGATCATTCTCGATTTGCTGGATGCCGTTCGTCGTGGTGGCGTGCGCACAGACGTTACCGGTCATCACTTTGCACAGCCCTATCGCATATCGGCTGACGTCATCCCTGGCCATGTCTAATTCGGGTATAAACCCATTGATATACGCGTGGAAGAACGCCGGGTTCCGTGCGGCGTTTGTGAAGCTACTGCGCTGCAAGCGGCCGGATACTTCAGAGTATAGAGGCTCGCCGGCGCCGGAGAGGAAGAGAGGCTCGGTGGCGCTTCGGGAGGGGTCTATAACGCGTTCAAGCGCTCCCAGCGCGCTGTCAAGCGTGGGAGGCAGACCAGCGAGACTGCTGTACGTCGAACGCGAGACGGATACGTCGAGGTGCCGCATCATTGAGAACGCAGGCTACGTGGAAGAGAGAGGCGACGCGAACCCATCGTACGCGCCCGACCCAACTCCGGTCCACCGGCCGGCCACACGCCCCGACGTAGTGTAGTGTATTTTTAACGTTCATAGACGTTCAATGGGAAACGTGAAACGCTTCTAGCATTTAAAGTTGTTAGTGACTTTAGGTACCCCCTTCGCATTTAGGTACCTGTTTGAATCTACGCTCAAGTTTTTAAAAAGCTTTATTGTTGAAATTTTATTAATAGATTTTAATGAGTTCCCTGCCATAATGAAATTCTTACTGAGGTTCTCTGTCGCGTAAATAAAATGAGATGTTTAAATTATAAAAATTACCTATAGCTAAATTGTTCGATGTAATATTAAAATATATAATTAATTCTAACTAACTTTATTGAACTTCAACCATGTATGTAAACCCTAACCATAACACCGACCGACCGTGTAAACGAAGTTTCAAATGTTATTTAATAACGACCACTTGCGCCATCTATTGGCGATTGCTGAAGATAGGACCAGTCGTAAACAGTGTCGCTCGTGACATGTAAAGTACAGCGAAACACTGTTTCACTCAGCAGCGTACGTCGACTAGATGGCGCTTTCGTTAAGAATATGAGGAAATTTGATCACGAAGGCGGTGAAAAATCTAGGTAGTAGCTAAATTAAAATATGCATTTTGAGATAAATTTACCATACAGGCTAATTTCAATCGATTACTAAGATAAATAATTGAAAGCAGTGTATGCCAAACAAGTCAAATCTAAACTCCGAATGAATAACGTAAAACTTCACTAGGAATGAGTTCCTTTAAAAATATCTTTTTTCCAGAAACTGAGGATAAATAATATGAATATGACAAGACAAGACGAGGCAACTCAAAGTAACCAGAGTAGCCAAAATAGCTTTGCTAAGTATGCATATCTTCTGTCAAGTTTTCTCTCAAATTAAGTCCCCCCTCAACCTCATCTACCGAGCTCCGAGTCGGAGATTACCGTAGACATATCTATCTATTTATAAAAAATGATTACAGTAGAAGACAGATTAATCTAGTTATTTTCTAGTTAAAGGTAAGATAAACAACTACTCCTCTTTATGTATTGTTTTAGGAACAAAGTCGCAACTCCTATGATCGACCCCTGGGCCCTGTAGTTGTCGCATGATTGGTTGACCACCAAAAACCACTAACAAATACCAAATCAAAAAAGCTTGTATGTCAATATCAATACAACACACTATGATCATGAATATCATAGAACAGACCGGGTCGGAACACATTCTAGTTGATGCAAAGGAATTTAACCATCTCATCATCATCGAATGCGCGATTTCATTCAAATATGAAATCTTACTAAAAACCCGACGTTTCTAATATAAAGTCTATTACATTACCGTGAAAGTACAATATCCAATGGAATAATAACATATGTCAGTGTTAAACAAAGTTATTACCTGTTAAGTAGCTTTACATAGTAAGATTTCACATTTGAATGAAATCGCGCGTCAAATATGAACCAAATTGTATAGATGGTTGAAATTCCTTTGCATCTAGACAAGCTCGTAGTAATCGCACTGTATAAGTCTAGTCTAATCCATTTCGGCCTGTGCCGGTCAGTGGGAATAGTAGGTACTATTTATTAAAGAGTAGTGATAGTGACCGATTCGCTAGTCAATTTTGGTTGTCAACTGATGTAAAAAACGAACCAGACAACCCGTTTCGAATAAAATTAAGGATAAGTAGTCAATGGCCGTAAAAATAAAAAGTGCTAAACAACAAAAAAAAACTCACCTCAACACCAGTCACGCCAAGAGCCGTCACCAAATTCGGAGTCATCCTGAAGGGCACCTTCTCCGGAACGCGAAGAGTCTTCCCTTTCTCGAAACACACGTTATAGTCTATATGCACCACCTCACCAGATGTTAAGTCCACCATCACATTGTCCAAATGTCTATCACCGAGGCCGATTATATAGCCTATTGTACTCATCACTGCCACTGAATAGCTGTAACGTCTGATCATTTGCCACCACTGTTCAGGCGACACACTACTGCACCACAGTTCTCTCCATAACAAATCGTTAGGAGTCTCGGCTGCTAATTCTTGGAGTACTTGTTTGAGAATGGAAACCGGCCACTCCTTCCTGTTCTCAGTTGGTATACCAGCTTCTTTTAAAAGCGGGTTCAGTTTGTTATAGAACAGCTCTGAGGGCCGCAACACGTTTACAGTCTTGTTGATTTTAGCGGACAGAATGGCCGCTTCCCGATTTTGCCAGCGTTTGTAAAGAGCAAAAAGCGGCGTTACGTTATCTACCCAGCTTATCAACCCTGAACGAGGGCCCAGCGGTATCACGGAGTAGTGACGCGCCCTATACGTCTGATTATCATTGTTCTCCGAGTCTCTTGCCATCATAGTGTTTGTAATAGACAGCAGCTGCATTATTCTTTCGTCTAAGTGCAAATCTTCCAAGCCTTTAAATAGATAAGTGTACGCTCTACCATCTGATCCGTAAAATACCAATTTCTTAGGCCTGGTTTTAGTTGGTAGGATAGCCACGTTGTTCTCTACAGATTTTATTGTCACCCTGACAGTCCTCTGGTTGGTATGGACTCCAGGCATAGTAATGACCGTGTTCTTTAGTTCAGATAGCACTGGACTAATGTCTGACATCCTCAAAATGTAAGACGTTCTCTTATTTACCTTTTGTTGCAGCTTAATCTGTAGCTGTTTCAAAGGCGCCCAAGACTCCTGTGGTTTTTCTGGATTTGTTGGATTCTTCAATTTCTCAATAACATCTGTAATGAGATTATGAAATCTCGCTTGGAAATTCGCTTCGTGCGGTGTTTCTGGTTTTGCAGACGTGATACGTTCTAATTGTTCCAATACGTATACGACTGGTTCAAATATAATTCGATGTTTTTCCTTGATCAGTTTTTCTTTGTCTTCGTCGCTCAGATTGGCGTTATCTTTAACTCTAGCTACTTCGGTCTCTAATTGTGATAATCTTTTATTGAACTCTGAATGATGCTGCAAGAGTGTTCCAAGCCATAGTTCATCCCACAATAGATTAATCCTCTGTAACTCCTTCACTAACAATTTCACTTGAAGTATGGTCTTTGGAGCCTGTTTCGCTAGTGTCTCCACCATGTCTAAGAAACAAGAATTCAATTCGTTGTTTACTACTTTGTCACTGGCAGTATCATCGAAGTCACTATTATCTTCACTGTTTTCTTCATCGTTCGACAAATAAGATCTTGCTACACTGAGCTCAGTTAAATCTTTCGTTTCGTTTTCTACCGCACCAACGACGGCAGGAAATGTAATAAGATGAGGCGTGTCTTCTGCGAGCCGACAAAGCAGATCAGAAACACATTTTCTCACGTATGTCTCAGGGTGATTTAATCTGGAAAACAGCTGGGGGATAATCACCTTCCAGGGCTGCGTTGGTGTGTTTGCCAATCCAGACTCTAAGACAGTTTGTAGCTCCATAGCGTGCTTCACTATCAGACGAAGCAGCCGTAAGGTGGCGTTGACTACTGCGTTTTCTCCGCTATGATTAATGTAATCAGAGGCGCATATTAGCTGCAAGAACTTAAAGTAAGCATCTGCTGACAGCTCGAAGTAAGAGAACACTCTTTTCTGAGCTTGACGCCAAATGTCAACCAACAAAGCGAGGTGCTCAGGGAAAGCTTTACTCAAAGAAGGAACCGTGCGAAGTTGGCTCTCAATCATCTCCGATGTGTTTATCTCGTTCCAATCTATGTCTTCGTCGTCACAAGTGGCTTTTGTTTTTGATAGTATCTCACAAACGGCTTCGAAGTCTTGAGGAGAGCACCCAATCATAACGCTCTCTATTTGCATTTTATCGTTGTCAGTTAATTGTTCACGAGTCTTTGAACTGAACTCCACCATTTTTCTACCCCATCGGAAGCACCAAGCTGCGAAATTAGCCCAAGCTTTGGCCAGTCCTGGACATTGGTTGACGCCAAACTGCAATAACTTGCCGACCGCAGAATCAGCCAATGGGATCACGTTTTCAGAGATATTATTATCAACAAGACCGATTTCGGGCAGTGCAGACACCAGTTTCATTAATGGCGAATCTGCTTCCAAGATGTTTTCATTCTCAGACTGGCTTTGGATCCATTTAGACAGCGTCAAGAGCATCCGGGTTCCCTTCTCGCGCAGTTCGTAATTCTGTTCTCCTAACGCAAGCCTTTGCGAGAATCCCAGGGATATATTCGAGCATAGATTGATAGCACGCATTTTTGTTTCTTCTTTGGCATACGTCAGTTTGCACAGTTCCATTAATGCCGACGTGTTGTTTAATGTCCAAATGTCTAAATCGTAGGTGTTCGTCGACATTATCAATACCTCGCTCAGTTCATCTAGGTTGCCAACATTACCAAGATAAACTTGGAAGGCTGAATTATGTTTAAAATGATTTAGGAGTTCTTTCTTAGCCATCGCCAAGTTTGAGTGTTTTCTGGCATTCTTTATTACATCTAACCTGAGACATTCTGCGTAAAAGATGTTTTCTTCAGTCATATTCAGTTTCGTGAAATACTGATTCCACCATAAGATGCGACTAAGGTTTTCAAAGTCAGTGCCATATTTGTGTTCTTTTATAACTGATGGTCTGAATGGATTTGAAATTACTTTTCCGTTCTTAACAATGTTTCTTAACCCCAGGTTGGCTAATTCAAGCACCGCAATGTCTTTCATAAAATGCACAACATTCGTTCTGGCAAATTCATGAGCGCTAGATTTCAAAAGTGTGTCACAATCTATCAACAACCTCTCATATTGATCAACATTATCAGTGTAGCAAAGGTTCAAAGCTGTACATACTAACGTTGATTCAATCTTGTTTATCAGGCTTTGATATGAGCAAGCGTTTTTAGATATCTCATTAGAATTCATATCGAGAATGTCCCAGTTGGATAGTTCGTCGGGAATTTCGGTGCCGCCTTCAAATACGCCCAGTGCAGTAAAGGAGTTCCAAGGCGAGTTATGTTTCTTCTGACTCTCTTTTTCTTTCCACTCTTGCATATCTTCCCAGTTCTGTATATGTTTGTAGCTGTCCATCATTTGTTCATCAATAAACTTGTCACTTTTTGTTTCGGTTTGAGGTGTGTCGCCAGATTCTTTATTGTCTTCTAGACATTTCAAATTATTTAGTTTCTTATAGAATTCTAAAGCCAACTCATGCCTAGAATTCGCCTGTTCTGCAGAGCCCTTTAGCCAGTACAGCTTTTTGTCGAACTTTTGTTTTATCCAAACATAGAGACCGTGCAATACTTCAGGCTCTTGGATCTTTATGAGAGCACGAGCTAGGTTCATGGTTATGGCTTCAATATCGATATTGGTTGTTGAGGTCGCAGCAGTCTGCAGAATGAGCGACGCGTGGTAGATAGCGGCGCCGTAATGCCCCGAATACTGACTGACGGCTAAAGATGCCGGCCGCAGTCTATTCTGCCAGTCCCGACAGGTCATCCAATTTGTATAGAAGAACGTCCTCACAGGTTTGCTTACCGGCGGCAACACCGTTGCTGTGCCTTCAGCCGCATTGTATATGTATTTCTCCAGGAACATCATGAACTCTGTGATCCAGCGAGTTCTCTTTTGCTCTCCAACCACCACATCCATTAAACTTCGCTGATCTGTAGCCGCATATTTCGTTTCTACCGAAGAAGTCTCCCTTGCGATTCCTTTCAGTGCTCCTTCAATCTTCATGAAAGTTTCTTGAGGTTTTCCCAGAACAGTTCTTAGTTTTAATGTCACACACGTCAATGCCAGTTCGGATAGTGCCCAGCTGATACAAATCGATGAAAAATTCGTGGCACATTGTCGGAAAAATAGAACATTATTCTCATCTGCATCTTGAGAATGCAAAGGCCAAGATGTTAAAAATGCATTCAACAATAAGTTTTTGTCTTCAATTTTGGACAAAAGAAGACAATCTATAATCGCCTTGAAGTGGTGGTTTGACAATGTTGAGAAGGACCCTTTCAAAAGGTATTCTTTCAAGGAGTTTGCTTTACTTTCGTTGTTGAGCAGGTGTAGACTCATTTTTCGATATCTGAATACTTTTATAACTTGTTTGTCAAGCTCTAGCTGCACAATGTCCCACGGAAGTTCGAAAAGTACTTCCATACAAATACTTGACACTGCATCATTTTGATTGTCCATGTGCAATACACATAGTATAGCCATTGTTTTCAATAGCATTGAATTCAAACTGAGATTTTTATTTTTCATTAGCAGCTGTATGTTTTTCATAATAATTAGCACTATGTCATCATCAAAAGTGTCAGCCAGAGACAGCATATTTGTTGTCAAAATAAGAAATCCTTTAGACATACTGACAATGGGCAGATACTTGTCCAGCTGACTTAGTATGTCTGATATCCAATATAAAACAAGCATCAGTGTTTCCTTGCAGACATCTTTCTCCAAAATAACACTCAATGTGTTGAGAATAACTACTAGATGTCCGGATGTAGGACTAGTACCTTTGACTTCTCCGAGGTTCAAATTGGATAAGCCAAATATATCATTAGGCCTCTGCTGTGAATTATTCATCTTCACTAGATCACTTGATGCAATAAAATGACTGTTTTTCTTGCAATGCGAGTAAAGCAAATACAATACAGCATATTGGAGGGCTGGTTTTTCTCGGCTCAATTTGTCATCTTCTGGACTCATTTTTATGGCCAGCAGTTCTAGAATGCTTGGTTGCAGCGCCCACATGCCAATTATGGAATTACTCGCATTTGCCAGTTCAGAAAGGCATTGCAGGTAGAAAATAACATTTTTCTCAGCATCTTCTTTACACACTTCATCACTGTATTCAGGTTGTATGATTTGTAAGTCCGGCACAATAATAGAGTATGAGTTTTGTATATCTGTCAACACAAATTTGTAAGTTTCTTGCAACAGTGGGATATTCTTTAAGTTCAAAAGATTACTGTACACAGACATTACCCCATCTAGAATTTGGGAGCTCTCAGAATGGCGTAATTGACGCAAATTAGACTCAGGTCCTATAGTCTCAGTGATGAACTCAATGGGGAGGTTAGAAGCAATCTCTTTCACAGTTTTAGATATCAGGTCAATAACACTGAGACACACATTTTCTTCATCATTCAAATAACTTGTCATTTCCATAGTAATCAGTGAGAATAATGCTGGGAAGCTTGACATGGATTTTGTTTGTAAATGTTTCAATAGTAAGGTAATACTTTCATTCCCAGCTACAATCAGGTCTGGTTCGGCATCATCTTTGAAAGTCTTTGTCAAAACTTGGAGTATCTTAGTTATGGCTTCAGTTAGGAAAGACCAGCTGACAGATTGAGATGTCGTTGGGTTCAGTAGACTGCCCAAGCTCTTCACAACAGTGTTAAAAACATTTAGAAAAGAGGTTATCTTTTGTATGCAGTCCTCTGGTGATGTTGATTCAGTATCTGTGTCACTTTTATTTGAATCCAGGTCAGCGGAATAAGCCACCATGTCCTCAACAAATTGGTTTAGCAGGTTCACAGAGAATCCAACATCTGCCTGCCAATGACGGCTCAGTTTAAATAGTGACTGCAGTGCAAAATCTTTGATCTTTCTGGGTTGAGCGTTGTCCACATGCCAGCCAACTAAAATGTCCACAGTGTCTACAAAATGGTTAGCAAAGTGCTCTGGATATGAATTGGACATCACTATCATTGCCGTTATGGCTGCCATAAACACTTCAGCAGAGTCAGTGCCTTCTATAATGCCTTGAAGGCGAGCCAGAGTTGTTTCTGCAAATTCTGTTAAGTTCGGTGTCTGGAAGTCTAATTGAAATGTCTCAGAAAATGAAAGTATAAGCAGGTGTTTGATTGAGCTGTTGTGAGCTGTGTATGTGGCCTCAATCCACTCCAGATGTTTGCGGAAATCCGGTCCCATGACGTAACCAATCCTACCAAGGACAACCGCAGCACTTTCCTTTGTCTCTGGCCCTGGGCCATCGTACAGCACATCAAGGAGTGATTCAACGAGTATGTCATAGGATCTTCTGATGTATCGGGCATTCTCTGGAAGCATGACAGCCTCCTGCAGCTTGCTGCATATTGCGAGCGACTTTTCCACATCCACCTCAGCGCATAGGCGGCGCAGCAACTTAGAGATGCGCGGGTCTTCAGGTAGGTGGACAGCCAGTTCAGATCGTTCATAGAAATTCTTTGAGTTAGCCTGGGACCAAGAGTCGGCCGCGGCATGAGCTAACGGTTCGTGATATTTAAAAGAACCGTCAACAGGGTCTCGGTCGCTGCGCGGCGGCCCGCCTCGCCCTCGGCCACCGCGCCCGCCGCCTCGCGAGTGCCGAAACTCCGTGACCCGGCCACGGGGCCGATAACACCCGTCTCGGCTCGGCCCGCCAAAAGAAGAGGATGCATCATACGACCCAACATAACCTCTGACCTTATCATCCGTGTTTTCTTGGCCGATTTCTTCCCTTTCTAGAACATCGGGGGGCTCCGGCCCCTTCAAGTTTTTCACTTTACTATTTGAAGTGGTTGATAACATCACTATTATTGTCTATATAGGCACGAATATGACCACACATGGCCGAAAAATTACGCAAATTTACGGTCAAAACAGTCGTTTTCTTCAGCCAACACACAACGAACATTACCATAGACAAATTTTACATCTTTCTAAAACGTCACAGTTACAGCTGTCACTTAGGATGAAACCGGGCGGTTTGTAAGATTTCTGAACATGGTGTTAAAGATTTTACCCCCTAATTTACATACTAAGAGCTACTAAAATATGTATGTTATTTTTATTGGAAAGATTTAAAATAGAAATATTTTTTATATTAATCTAACTTTGAATCTAACGATCCAAATTATTTTATTTATCACCTGACAAATTAAAAGCATAGATAATTATTTGTAATTTTTGAACGAGTAATGTATGTCACAACAAATCAAATGGAATAACCTCAAAAATACAAAACAAGGCATGTTTTTCGTATAATATTAAGAAAATTAAATGAAAAGTCGAGCTTAAATGAAACTTGAAAATAAAACCATGAAGTCTACCAAACGCCCACTTGTTTTTAAAGGTACGTTGATAATATTTAGTCCGTTTTCACAAGTCTTCTATATAATTATAACTTTTATATAATGCAATATTTACTTTCAGCTTTAAAATTGAAAGTTACGGAAGATTCCGAGTCCCCTCACACAATCTACATCAAAGAGCATGCGGTACGAGACCACACAGAGGACCGTCCACAAGGCAGAACGCTATTCGTCGTCAACATTCCTCCATACGTTGACGAAAACGGGATCAAAAATGCATTTCGAGACGCTGGTACAGTACAATCCGTGTCACTCTTAGACAAACCTGGTCCATCAGAAACAAAAACCATTAACAAATTCCTTCCTGCCCTCCAGAAACCTTCATTCAAAGTAGGTTATGTAGTGTTTGCAAAAGTAGCACAGTTAGACAAAGCTTTAGCCTTGACAGAACTCGCGCCAGTTAACTCTGAGGAACACCAAATCAAATGTGGTATGAAGAAGTGGGTAGAAGAATACAACAATTCTGTTCTGCTGGCCAAGGATCTGAAAGAAAAAGTGGAGAATTTCATGCAAATACATGATGAGAAGACTAAACTGGCAGAAGATAAAGAGAAAAAGTTAGAGGAAGAGGATGATGATGGCTGGATCACAGTCACAAAGAAGGGCAAAGTACAGAGCTTTGCTCGCTCCGAGAAAGTAGAGAGTAAAGTCCTGGCTAAGGAGGAGAAAAATAAAAAGCGGAAAGAATTGAAAAACTTCTACACTTTCCAGATTAGAGAATCGAAAATGAAACATGTTGTAGCTTTGAGACAGAAGTTTGAAGAAGACAAGAAGAAAATAGCTCAGATTAAGCAGAGTCGTAGGTTTAAGCCATTCTGAATAAAGTATTTTAGTATCTAACTAAATGGTTATATTACTTGTACACATTTTCAGGAAGTGCGGGCCCCGGTTTCACCGACTCTACAATTGTCATCTGACAATGACAATTCCAAGTACACTTCTGAGTCGTCACATAAAGACGGTTGTTGGATAACATCGATATTTACCAGCTCAGCAATGTAAACCAAATTGTCATTGTAAGGTGACAATTCCAAGTACACCTCTGAGTCGTCACGTAAAGATGGTTGTTGGCTAGAATCTATACTTCCAGCCCGGCAATGTAAACCAAATTGTCATTGTAAGGTGAGAATTGTTGTTGTCTTGTGTTTGGTGAAATAGGGGCCTGGTAGTCTCATGGTTATGGGTAGATAGTGTGCCTAAGCTAAAATGTCTTTAACAATGCCATCAATTTAGTGATGTTAGCATTTTCATACCAAAGCATTTATCATATCATTTTATTTATTTTTTTGTTTTTGTAAATGTTTTCTTATGTGCAATAAAGTGTCATACATACATACATACATACATAATCATAATCATCATTTATTCATAATATCGTATTACATGTCAATTTTATAGTTACAAATGTTACAATCTTTGTTAAATTAGAAAAAATAAATAAATACATTATGCCTACTACATGTAGGATAAAATAATGTCGAAAATTAATACAATGTCAGAATAATAAAATAAAGCAAAATCAATGTCGAGAATAAAAATGTAAAATAATGTAGGTACAATGTCACACTAATAATAATAATAAAATGTCAAAAACTAACCTAAGTACTATGCTTATACTTAGTGAATTCAACAAAGCTATAAAAAGTGTGCTCGATAAGCCAGCGTTTAAGACGCGATTTAAAGGCGGTCAGCGACGGCGCGTCAGTGACGTGAGCCGGCAGGCGGTTATACACTACGGGCCCCATCACGTGAGTGAGTTTGGCAGATTTCGCTAGCTTATGCCACAAAGTAAATAGCGGCGGCGCGCGCCGGAGCAGAGAGTCCGCTCAGTACAAAGTGCCATTTTCGCCGCACGCACAATGACGTAACATTTACAGGCATTCTCGGTTGATTTCGGACTAGCTTAGTCGCGACTGTCACTGTCGCGTCGCGAGTGCTAGTTGTGCGCGCGTTGATCACTTGACGTCCTCGCCGCTACGTAGATAGTTTATGTCACGTACGTCAAAATGAATAACCGATATTATTACAGTTGGAATGTATTTTATTGTTTAAATACACTTAAATACAACAAAAAACGGTGCCTACACTTTCTTCAAATTTTCAAACGATATTGAAAGGTAAATAAAACGGTTTTCTCATTTTGGTAGTTACAATACCTAGGTAGGTAGGTAATTTTTTGAAACTTGCCGCTTTGATAACGACGATCAACCATTACACATTCATCTTATCGTTCGCTGGTAAAACGCCAGTATTTAAGTAGTACTATGGTTTAGTTAAGTAGGTACCTAATTAATTAGGTATATTTTTGTTGGCGCTCTCGACCGCCGCCGGTCACAAGTCACAACTCGCAGCGGGTCACGCATCAATTTATTAGGGTTCCGTACCCGAAGGGTCAAAACGGAACCCTATTGGTGTCGCCCAGACGTCCGTCCGTCCGTCCGTCGTATGTCACAAAATTTGTTCCGAAGAATTTTTAGACTTCTCATTGACCTATGAACTTGAAATTTGGTGACAATGTTCAATATTACGTATATTTTAACAACAAATACTAATATATGAATAAATCATATTTTTGAGGTTGATTCGGAACCCTAAATGTGCGAAGTCCGACTCGCACTTGGCCGGTTTTTTACCAAGATACGCTGGTTCTCATATTTAAATGTCATGTTGAAGAATTTTTAATTTATCTGCTCCTTTTTAAAATTCAGAATCAATACAGAAGCAACCCTGTAGTTTAGGTATGTATTTTCAAGAACGGCGGGAACGGACCTTCTGTGTGCTTATGCTTCACTCCGATAAGTCTGTTGGCATTGCGCAAGTTGCGACCGTGGACGTCGGCACCTCTCGGATATTCGTGTAAGTGACATCGCACATACATAGCCACCTGGAATATCACCACTGAAGGTAATGTGAGTATTCCAAGTGACTTGAAATGCGGTCGCGCAGAATCTCTTTGGCCTACCTGTACAATCGCTCTGACGGCTCTCTTCTGCATGCGAAAGACACGCTCCCATTCGGCAGCGCGGCCCCACAGCTCTACACCATATTGTAGGAGCGAGTGTACAGTGGCGAAATAACAAGAGCGTACCACATTATAATTTGGTTGCCTTATTATAAGGCAGGCAGTCTATAGGTGTCTGTTATGGGGCGAGGAGGTGAGAAGTCAAATGGCAGCGGGTCCTTGCCTCCTGCTTTGCTAATCCTCTGTCTAGCAAACTAGAAACATGAGTCATGAGCGGTATAAAAGAAAATCCCAGAATATTATTTCATCAAATAGTTTATATTTATAACTTACTTTTATTTACATTATTTAAAATACATTTATTCATAAACCAAGATTTGATAATGTTTTGTACAACAGTTCGTCAACTAAAAAATTGAGTGCCTTTCAATGTCAACATAATCTTGTCATAAACATAGATCTGCTAAGAAACAAGTAGATAATGCAGAAAACTTATAGGGCATAATTAAATAGCATTATCCAAGTTGTATGCCACTGGGACAGTACTGTAAACATCATGTAAAGCTACATCATGTAATCAACTAATCACATAAACTTTTTTAATACTACATCATTGGCAAACTGGCTTACGGCACGCCTGATGTTAAGCGGTCACCGCAGCCCATTGACGCTTGCAACTCTAGGGATAACAGATGCGCGTTGCCGACCCTTAGAATGGAACCGAACTATAGAGTAGTCGATTTTTGGCTGTTATGTAAATGTAAAGTGTGCAAGCCATCTAGAGGTAATTAGAAGTCTTTACATTAGATAGGATACATTGAAAGATACTCAGTCTTTACATTAGATAGGATAGACTTGTTCCATCTTATTTTTTATTAATAAAAATGGGATTACTCTCGGCCAGCATCCAGTCAGGGGGCAAAGATGAGGCCGACGATGAAGCGAGCTCACCCAGAAGATGCCTATTCACTCGAGCATTAAAAAGGGGTAGGTTATATGACGGGTGGCGTACAAGAAGAGAGGCCTATGCTCAGCAGTGGGCGATTACGGGCTGAAGATGATGATGATGATGAGGTTATATGAACTCGGAAATACAGATTCCGGCAGGGAATTCCAAACCTTAGAAGTGCGCATTATAAAAGATGATGCAAAGCGCTTGGTTCGAATAAGAGGAATTTCGACCAGGTAAAGATGGTATCCAGCCGTACGTCTTATAATTTCGTTCCGCTCATGCTTGGGCCACACCTGTGACACGCGAAGGAACGTAAGCGCTGTGGGTAAGTATGTGTGCGTGCGCTGTCGGTACACGCGTCAATTGTTTGCACGGGGGCGTAGCGCGTGGCGCGGAAGAATCGCGAGGCGCGACGGCACCCGATCGGCACCAGGCGGGTCTCTCAGGAACGAGGTAACTGACCTCGGTGCGGGGGGTGCGTGGCCGTTCTGTAGGCATGTTCCGAATCACGCTTACAGCGCGCTTACGATCGGACCGATTCACGCTCATAGCGCTTGACATGAGATGTCGTGACGTCACTGGTGCTTTCATGGACGGCGCTCACGGTGCTCACACTCCCAGGCGTAAGCACCTTGAGCCAAACGTCAAGTTGACGTTTCATATATGAACATGACAGTAAACACGGGCTATGAGCGTGAATCGGTCCGATCGTGAGCGCGCTCAAGCGAATACCGGTCCGAAACAAAACACTACTCACGCGGCCTTGAGCGCGCTATTTGATTTGGACCGGCCGTCAGCACTGTAAGCGCTCGCTGCGAGCATTTTTAGCGTGATTCGGACCACGGCTTTTGTAATAGTATAGGGATGTCGACTCAATTTTTTTTATTGCTTCAATAGAAAGAAGACATAAAACTATGCCAAATAGTGAAAATCCTATTCAAATATCTCAAAAAATAACGAAGCTACAACGGTTAGAATGTTCGTAGTTAGAGAGAGAAAGTGCTACCTAACCGTGACGTCACTGTTAAGTAGCGCCATAGTAAATGACGATCGTTCAATACAAAGGTGCGTTTTGCGGAAAAGGGACAGAACATACCCACGCTTAAAACTTTGAATACTTATAATTACGTAATTATTTATTTGTTTGAATTACTTTTTTCGCCATTTGATTGAGAATTTGAGCCTTAATGTAGAAAATTTGGATTTATTGATTTTCTTTTATAGCGTCGTCATCCCTATTATATGCTGCCCTTTAGAGATCTACTCAATCTGAATGGCGTGTCGTCAGCAAGACTGCCGGCGCGCCTGCGCCACTATCCTCAGCAGCCTGTTCTCGGGGAGCCCGTCCAGTGTTGCCAACAGGTGGTTAGTGTTGCCATAGACACAGCCAGACGCCAGCGCCACTTGCACAGCATGGCCCAGCCGGTCTAAACACTCCTGAAAAAAAAAATTAATATTATTATGGGCACTAATGACTAATGTTAGTTATGTGTGTTGTGTGTGTGTTGTAAATGTTGTAATGTTGTGTGTGGGGCTTTTTAGCGATAAGAGCGTCTGTTGTTTACTTCAAGCTTTATTTATTTATTTAGTTAAGGAGTACCAACAGCTACTAAATTAAGATGGCGTAATTGCATTGTTCCGTGTCTTCATAAAATAAAACCCCATTAATTCATTGGCGCGTTTAATTGCAAGATGGTATAATTTTACAGAGGCGTTAAATGTTGTCAAGCGGATGCGTTCGCTAGCGAAATCACAATTTTCAATCACATTTAAAGTGAGTATGGGCTAGCACATTGTTATCTTATAAACGATTTTCAATGCAATTTGAGATGTTGGGGCCGTTTCTGAAGTTTTAATAACTTCACGGTAGATGTCGCTACGAGCCTCCCTAATAAGGCTTAATAGAAGAGTACTGATTGAAAATTTCACTACCACAAGGGATGCCACGGGAGCTCAGTCGGTAATAGTAATGGACGGATTCCAGAGGTGGGATTGTAACCCACCCATGTGGCGTTTAATTTTTCACTTTGATTTAAAATCACATAGGGCATCGAGTACTGACTGACCTGTAGCTTAGCGTCGGCGTGCGGCCGAATCCCCTTCGCGAGCAGGGCCTGCGCGTGCGCCTGCAGCGCGGGCGCGGGCGCCGCGAGCGCGGCCGCGTGCACCGCGCCCGCCGCCGCGCCGCGCCGCGCGCGCAGACTGTGCAGCACTCCTGGGAAAATATATACTACTTTATGTCACACCTGGCCATAAAGCGGCCATTATCGCACGCTCCGCGCGCGAAAAAACCCACTTCCTGGCCAGGGGGCGACATAAAATTTTGTACTACTGTACCACGGGCGATAATAAAGAAAGCCTTAGCGCGTATATTTATCGCCCTTGCCTTCGGCTCGGGCGTAAAATACCTGCGATCTGAGACTTTCTTTGTTTTATCGCCCTTGGTAAGTAATGTACTATTATACACCTGTTAAATAATGACAAGCATTAAATCACGAGTGCGGTTTCATGGAAGGAGCGTGAATTGCAAATCATGTGAATTCGGCAGACTCACCTAAATGCAGCTTTATATAAAGCTCCGACTCCGTTAGCACTTTGGCCGGTACAGGCTTGATCAGGGATAGGTTTTCTCCTTCAACTTTTATCTTTTTCGGTGGCGACACCTCCACCATTTCAGAGTCTGTAAGTAAAGGATTTTTTTACAATACAAGTATTTGAAGGCATGTTTACAAAAACAACATAACTGCTTAGACTGGCTGACACCCTGTCAAGAACAATTGAAATGACAGCAGATGTCGACCAGTCTAGTCAGTTATGTTGTTTTTGTGAACATCCCTTCATTTTATTGGGGAACGGGACTTAATCGCGTACAATTATAACTAATTAATTAGTTATAATTGTACGCGATTAAGTCCC
Source organism: Cenopis cana (assembly GCA_951800055.1). Lineage (NCBI taxonomy): Eukaryota > Metazoa > Arthropoda > Insecta > Lepidoptera > Tortricidae > Cenopis > Cenopis cana. Next base: position 2,093,728 of record OX637483.1, on the reverse strand, counting down.
GTTCCCCAATAATAATGTGTGAAAATCGTGTAAGTTTAAATCAATATATCCCTTCATTTGTATAAAGAATTATATATTTTTTATAGTTAGGGATTATGAAAGCGATGACCATTTTAAAATTCAAGCGGCAACATTTTCCGTAAATATCGTAGTGAGAGCCCCGTTTTCAGGGACGCAGATTTACGAAAACGATGACATTAGGCTCTACTGCCTTGCTTGTTGCTGTGTCTGAGTACTGAATGACACCTGCCCCTCTAGCACAACATGCATTCCGTATCTACTCGCGCGCGAGATAAGCTACCTGTCACTTTTTGACAGCATTAATCAGACAGTGACAGGTAGCCTATCTCGCGCGCGAGTAGAGACGAGATGCATGTTATGCTAGCCCCCCAGGTCATGTTATACCTAAGAGTTCATTTCAATTTCAAATAAACTTTATTAACAACCTTACTAAGGTTTGACATTAAAGTTTTACTTTAGTATTTTATTTTATTTAAGATTGTCTTGCTTTTCAGCATAGGCCTCCCGCAGGCTTCTCCAGAGTTTCCGATCATGGACTTTTCTCCTCCATGTGGCACCAGCTATCGCCTTCACGTCAACTTCCCATCTTCGTGGTGGTCTTCCCCGTTCCCTCTCTCCTTCTCTGGGATACCAATTGGTCACTTCTTTAACTTATTTGCTTTATTTTGTTGAAAGCAAATGGGCTAAGACAGGGCCCGGCAATAGGCGGACCGCGGTCCGTATCCGGACCGCGGAAGGTCGAACCGCGGCCCCAGAGTAATGTTAAATATGTTGCATTGCATATTGATTTCATTCAAAGTTTTTTTTTGTGGACCTCGAAAAATTTTTTTTCTATCATATCCGGACCCCACTTAAAACTAATTGCCGACCCCGGGGTTAAGAGTTCATACCAGAGTCTACGTAGAGCGGGGCCAGCGCGCACCAGTGAACGAGCCCCGCGAGCGGGGTCACGGCCGCCATGGGAATAGAGCCAGGCGGCAGCTGCGGCGGATTATTCTGCGCCGACAAACACAGAGTTGGGTTCGAGTACACCTGAAAAAAAGAAAAATGCTACAGGAATTGAACAGTAACCATACATCTAGCCTTGTCAGTTGGTAACCCAAATTAAAAATTAAAATTATACTAAACTAAACTATATTAATCAATTACCCAAATAATTCTATTTTCGTTCTTGTGTATTTGAATTTTGTAACGTATTGTATTCATTTATTTCACCTTGTTTTGCCATATATTACTAACTATTTGTTTAAAATCTATTTCTTACAGTAGATAACAACTATCAATTGTAAAACGATGTGTTCACCTGTAATTGGGGCAAATAAGCCCCCTGTAATAACTATACCAAAGACAATTGTAACCTTATCTTTTGTACTCTGTTGGTGTCCCGTGTAATGAATAAAATAAAAAATAAAATAAGTCAGTACTAAAACATTAACGCTATATTAAGCTTGCTCTTATCTACTGGGTTTACTATGAACGTTATCAATCATAGTAGATAATAGCAGAATGTCAAGAAAAATATGCCCAATACATTAACTGCACCTACTTTTCTCGGTATCATTAAAGCTTCATCGCTAATGCGTTTTTTTTTTACGAAATATTTTCTTAACCCATGGTAAAATATGATGAGACCATTTGTCGTGTTTCTGAAGTTAATCTACATTATACTGATGTATTAACTTGAATGAATAATAATAAACAATGTGAGTATAGGAGATGAGAAAAAAAAGCAATCTATAAGGAAAAATTTAATGAGTATAATAGTACATTATTGCCGTGGCCGGGAAGGGAGCAATTGCAGGCTGAGTATTTGTTTAAACGGACGAGCTTGCGAGTCCGTTTAATTATAATACGAAGCCTGCAATTGCCATTCCGGCCGAGGCTAATATAGTGCTTTTCTCAAAAATGGGGAAAATACGACAAAAATTTAATTAAGATTTGATAAACATAACCTTAAAACGTCAAAAACATCATGTTTTCCCGCCGTTTATTTTTTTAAAGAGAATCGCAAGTGTATTTTTCCACCGAAAAACGCAAATTATTCGAGACACATAAAAAAACGTCGCGTTTTCAACAGAAAAATACGAGCTGAATTGGCTGAATACGACCTGTGCCTCCTTTTATATGACAGTTTCTACATTTTAAAAAGTTTATAACTCGACAAATAAAGGAATTTATATGTGACATTGCAGGCCATATATGTGGCCTGCAATGTTTTTTACTTTTTAATTTGGATCTGACCTTAAACTATACACTTTACCTTCCAATATGTAGCGACTAAAGTCCAGTTTGCGGGCCATTTTTGAGAAAATATCTTTAGTGGTGTATATCAGTGGCGGCGCGTCAAAAATATTCTTAGGGAAGCCGAAAATAATTTGGTATTCTTATTCTTCATGAGCCGTAGTAATAGAAATGGACTGGCTGAATATTAGGTAAGCCGGTGGGAATCGAGTTGTATGGACGCTCCGCCACTGGTGTATATCTAAAATTATTATCCTTACACCTAGGTAAGTTACATCATTAAAATAAATGCTTTAAATAAAATAAATAAATGCTTATCAAAACAATAATTGTTAGAACAAAATCATGTTACAATTTGGCTTGCAATGAGTGTCTCACTCGCAGAGCCCAAATAATAAACTTCATAACTTTAGACTTCTTAGGAATGGGCAGTAAATAGTAATAAGTACCCACCCAGGATGTAATAACTTCTAGTAGATTCTTAGGAGGGAGTTTCCTTACGCCCTGCACCTCTTGCATGTACAGCTCTGTGACAGCGGTGATGAAATTGGCGACAAACTGAGGGGCGCTGGAGGCTAAGGACTTCAATGCAGTTTGGTTAAAGGTGTTCAGGTGGAAATGGTCTCTGATGATGTTTTCTACTAGTTGGAGGGAGGGTGGGGATGAACAGCCCATTTGCTGGAGCCACACACCTACTGCTAGTAATACCTGAAAAGAATTATGTATGAATCTCTACACTAATAAACTCTAGTTACCTATTAAAATAAAGCCGGGAAAGAAATGAAACATTATAATTAATATTATTGGGAGAGCGCTCGTGGCCCAGCGGCGCCTGCGTACCGCTTGCGGTATCTAAGGTTAAGCAACGTGGGCAGCGGTCAGGACTTAAGTGGGTGACCGCTTTGAGTGGTTACTAACTGGGCGCTCCCGTGCTTTGGAAGGCACGTTAAGCCGTTGATCCCGGTTGTTGTCTACGGCAGCAGTCGTTAAGCCAAGTTGGAGGCCTTCGGGCGGCTTGAGAACTTCTAACAGTCAAGTTGCCCACTCACTTGACAAAGCCTAATCCCAATAAGGTCTAGTTTCCCCTCGGGGTTGGAAGGTCAGATGGCAGTCGCTTTCGTAAAAACTAGTGCCTACGCCAAATCTTGGGATTAGGTAGCGGACCCCAGGCATCCTTCAGGATGCAACTGTACTGGGATAACGCTAGGAGGATGATGATAATGATAATTAATATTATTGGTGTAGCATCTGTTGGAACATACAGTAATTGAATATGTTACTATATATAAGCATAAAATACTTACTGGTGTACTAGAAGCTGACACAGCCATGCTAGCCAATATACTCAATATCTTTAGTCTCTTCTGAGTATCTACACCTCCAAATAGAGACAGAAATATCGTATTCTTTGTTGTGTCGTTGGTACAGCTCGATAAGTATTCACAGATTACATCAATGAGCTGTAGTTCTTGGAGGGGGTTCAAACCTCTTCGCTCGCCGCGTCGCGTAGACTCGCAGAATACGAATTCGGAAATGATTTCCATGGCTATGTCTACTTGCTTACTGCTAGGGGCCGCACGGCCAGCCAGTAATTGTTCTGCAAATGATAATCTGAATGAGCATTTGGGATAAAAATTTGATTACAATCAAATCATAATATAAAAGTATGAATTATACCTATTCTCAAGAGAGCTTCTTTTGCACATTGTGGAAATTCGTACTTCCGTAATGAATGTTTTAAATCCGACATAGACATGTCGTGATTTTAATTAATATTCGGATGAAAATAAACTGAGAGAAAGAAAACACAGCATCCCCCGTACCTCGCTCACGGTAAGTTTGACCTGTTTGACACACGTTTGACATTTGACAGCTTTTACTTGACGTTTAAGAAGCGCTTTTATTTTGCTATATGGCGTTTCGCCTTCAGGATATCTTTTAAGTATTTTTGGTATGTTGGCTAGACTGAATTTATACAATCTTAATCCCTAAACTTTATCTGTGGTCTACCTGTGTGTCTGTCTACCGTATTTAACTTTAAATTAAATTAAATTAGATGTAATACTAACATAGGGTTTAAGATTTATTTTTTGCATCTGTTACTAACATATTCTATGGACATTGTCTGATTTAAATAAATTGAATTGAATTGAATTGAATTATCTGTGGTCAATAACTGTCAAACGGCTATGTCAACGCTGCATTGATGTGCATTGTGCATTGCAAGTATTTTATTGTAATTTTCTCTATAAATAGTCACTAAATTATCATTCCAGATGGAAGTCCTAGTCGCTAACGTAGACCATATAAAATTTGACATAGATTTTGCATTAGACGAGCAATATGGAGCGCTGCCGTTACCGTTTCCTGGGATGGACAGTAAGTGCCAATTTACGCTAATAATATTGGTAATTACCTAGCTAGCGTTTGTTTTAGATGATCTATTTCATCAAGGAATCAATTATTTCATGATTGTTGATGTTTATTGCAGAATCCACGGCCGCAGTATGCGAATTTTACAGTCAACCCACAGGGTGCAATAACGGGCCTCAGTGCCCTTACAGACACGTCCGCGGCGATCGCACGGTGGTATGCAAGCACTGGTTGCGCGGTCTTTGCAAGAAGGGCGACCAGTGCGAGTTCCTACACGAGTATGACATGTCTAAAATGCCGGAGTGCTACTTCTACGCCCGTTTCAATGCGTGCCACAACAAAGAGTGTCCGTTTCTGCACATAGACCCGGAGAGCAAGATCAAAGACTGCCCTTGGTAAGAATGAGAATTGAAACCTGTCGTCTGCCAGTCCCTAGGATCCCAAGGCACATAACAAAACAATGCCTTTTTTTGCACCGAGATAGGACAGCTTAGTATAAGGTCTAGTCGGTTTCAAAGATATGTTTTTTTTGTACCATTTTCCATGGTATTTACTTATTGTATGGCTTTTATTTCGAACCGTGAGTACGGTTGCCTGTTTTTGTTGCACTTTAAGAACCACCCAGGGGTCACGTGTAGGGTAGCGGTGGGTACTTTCCCTACTGCAACTTCGACCCCCCTTTGTCAAGTGAGTGGGTAACTTAATAATAATATCTGGTTGGCCGAGCTTTGATCGGCGTTTTCCCGGGCATGAGACCTAGCTAGATCGATTGCTCATCCCCGAAAACCCCCACATACCAAATTTCATCAAAATCGTTAGAGCCGTTTCCGAGATCCCTGAAATAAATATATATAGATATAAATATATACAGGGTGACTGGTAATTTGACCTATTCCTTGAAGGGGGTTATACTAGAGCTAATTTGCAATGATTTTGACCCAGTCAACCAAGGGTCTAAACTCAGTGGTTTTCAAATTATTTAGGTTATTCAATTTTTTTGAAAAATCCCCAACTTTCGACCTAAACATGGTAATTTTGAAAAAAAGTTCCTACATTTTGACGATACAAAAACATTGTTCTGATAGCCAATGAACTGCCCATTATTTTAAACAAAAAATTATGTCAGGAATTGCCAACATTTTAGTAATAAAAGGGTTTAAAATCGCAAGTGATTGTTATTTTTTTCAAATATTCTTGTAATCGAAGAGGATTACATAAAAAAAATGTATGACACGTACAAATTACAGGAAAAACTTCCTCAACTCATAAGCTTTCCAAAAAAGTACAAATGTACACAAATTCTACAAAAACATTAAAAATAATAACAATAATAGCACAGCAGGTAGCAGATTTGCTAGAAGCATACCGGACCCGAAATTGGTTTGTTTGACTTCCTCTGTGTGCTCTGCTTGCCTTCGTTTGTCTTATCTTATCTTTTAAGATTAAGGGTCAAGGCAAGTTGCCTTCGGTAAAAATTCTGATATTTTCACGTTTAATCGAACCTTAATTATCTTCATCCAGTAAATAATCAATTAGTTGATTATTGTGGTAATAATTATAAAAATACTTTATTACTGTAATTTTATCGCAATATGTTGTACTTATATAATTGCCTTAGACAAAAGAAAAGAAATAATAATAACAGAAAACACGATGTGCGTTTATTAATAAAGATAATCGCGTTCGTGCTTTTTGCTATTATTATTCTTTACTTTTCGTTTTTTTTTGCTCAGTTTTTTTTTTTTTCTCTATGCTCAGAATTCTACTTTTGAATCCCTCACTACACTCAGGATTCAATATACCAGCGAGGGCCTTAAATATATCATTAGGCTCCCTTTAGACCCAATCTACTATATTCCACTGCTATGCTGCAATAGCTATCATTAATTTATCAATACAACATTTCAATTTCATAAATCTATGCTTCAATCCATGATACAATTATAAACTATGGCAAACCAGTACATCAGTCAATAGTTTCATAGTGTACATTAACATTATGACATGTGATGCCCTTGTGGCCTATTTGCAGAATAAATGTTTGAATTCTGAATTTTGAATTCTATGTGTCTTAGATTTCTTGATCTTAAGTAGGTTAAGTATTATCATTCCAATAAGCATATTTTTGTGAGAAAATGGCTGACTGTCGAGTTTCTTTCGGCGTTTCTTCTCGGCAGTGGCCTCTGTGAAACGCTAGTAGGGTTTGACTTGTAAAAGTGCCATTGCGGCCTACTTACAGAATAAAGTTCATTTATTTCATTTATTTATTTATTTAGTGTGGCTGACACAAGCTCACAGCCTATCGATGGTATGCGGTCGTGTCAGTGACGTCACTTTTGTCTCCGTTCGGATTGTCAGATCTTGTTCTCTTAGGCCATGCTCCAATCCGCAGGTACGACCGTGGATTCTGCCGGCACGGCCCCCACTGCCGCCACCGGCACGTCCGCCGCGTCCTCTGCACCAACTACCTCGCGGGGCTCTGCCCCGATGGCGCCGCCTGCAAGTACATGCATCCCCGCTTCGAGCTGCCGGCGCCGCCTGAGCAGACGAAGGACGCGAAACGGCTGCCTGTGTGCCATTACTGCTCCGAGGTCGGGCATAAGGCGTCTACGTGTAACAAGATACCGGCTGAGGTAAGATAAGTTTTTAGGGCTGCTCAATCATCGAGCAACTAACTGCGATCGTCATCAGACCATCAGATCATCAGACCGAACATTCTTCTCGCGTGTTAAAGTCAAGTACTTGATATTGGCAAATCCACCTTGCTGAAATTGGCAAGGAGTAAAAGCCAAAGCAGAAGAAAAAAAAACTAACTGCGATGATGGAATTGCCGAACTGACCAAAGACGCTAAGCTCTCTGTATGCTTAACTGGACTAAGTGCCAGTTGCACCAACATACGAACACAGACCGGTCATCGTCAAATATGGCGCCGGCAGCTGTCATCCCATAGAAACATGTCAAACTTTCCATACAATCAGATTTGACGAACACCGCTTACGATTAGAGACGGTTTGGTGCAACCCAGCCTAATACTTTACTTCTTTTTAAAAAAATGGCTTTCCATCAAATTAATGATGATTTCGCCAACCACGTGTTCCCAGACGTTGTTCGATAACGACGCCATGACAGTAGGCAACAAAGACAGTGTACGGTAGTGGATTCCGCTCGTCGTCGCTCCGGGCGCGTGCGCTCACCAACGCGGCGACGAGCCAAATCAACCCAGCCTAATACACTAATTAATTTCTAATTTGAAACATTGTTACAGCAACGCGAAGCGGCGCAGCGACAAGAGGAGGCGCGCTACAGAGCCCTCGGCTACATCAAGCCGGCCAATGAGGGTGACAACAACACTGAGAGCCCCCGGATGCAGCGGATGATGCACAAGCCCCTCGAAGAGGTCACTTGCTTCAAGTGTGGCACCAAGGGACACTACGCCAACCGGTGCCCAAAGGGCCATCTAGCATTCTTATCCAGCCAGAATCAGAATGCGAATCAGAACCAGTGGCTTAGAGATAAACAACAACAGCAGCAGTGATAGTTTAAGTTTTAGTGGTTAAGCAACATGCGACAATATGGCGCATAACGCACGGCGTTGTACCGCGCCGTGTGCAGAGATAGGGTGTTTTACATACTGTACAAAGTTTTGAACCGGGACCCGCCATGTGTTATCTGCTCATATAGTATAAAGACAGTTTCTATGTGAATTTCAATAAAATTGTTAATATGAAAGACAATAATAATTTTGGATATAAGTACACATTTTTAAACAGCTTATCCCTTCAGTGTAATACAGCTTTGAATGTACTTGTACAATAGTAAGTATTATCTTCCTTTTGTGTAAGAAACTGCAAAGAACAGTTCTTTGTATTATGCGGATCAATTTCGGCCTAATAACAAGTATGTACTATACTAGATTCTTTCAAATAACATCTCAAAAAAATTTGTACCAATTTTTTCTCAGACCAATATCGTCAAATAGGACCCGAGGGCCTACCTCGAACCGAAAACGAACGAAGTTCAAATATCTCCCTCTCTGTTCCTCAAACGACCAAGTGCGACCGAGCGAATGTAGCGGGCGCCTAAATGGCGAGGAGAAATTGGAGAAGGTGAAGTTACATGGATTACATCGCTTCACCCTTTTCAGGGCCATGGGGGCTAGTACCGGCGCTCTATCCCCCTTCACGGCGTATTAGCTTAATAGGGCCAGAGAATGAGTTTAAATTCGTTTTAAAAAGTAAATAAAATAATTAGAAAAAGCTTGTCTAGGCGTATTTTATTTATATCACTGATTCAATTTACTGAACTAATTTAAAAATGTCTCAGTCTTGCAATTAAACGGGCGTTTGATTTTAATTATTTTTCTTATATGACAAATGTCACAATTATTATAAGCATACTGATGCTTAAATTATTACTGATTTTCTAGTCTAATAACAATTTAAATTTTACAAAAAATAATAGCTATTATGTATTTTATCGCGGTTTAAAGTAAACCTCAAATAGCTTAACACTGAAAAAAAGTAATATTGGCGTTCTGTCAATGTCACTGTCACTCACAGTAGCGTAGCGTTGTGGTTTGGATTTGGTGCGTGCTGTGCTTGCCCTACTCCTCGTGTTCCCGGCTCTCACGCTAACCCACGCAGTGATACTAACAGTTAGTTTTAGTTTAAACTCTTCCTCTGGATACCGTTTCCTCAGTGAAGCGAGAAATCGCCGAGAGGTTAAACTGAATTAAAGAAACTCGTTGATACAACCAACAACATGGTAAGCCCACGTGTTTATTATAATAATAACCTGCATTTTAATGACATATACATTTTACATCATACTATTTTCCATTTATCCTATCTTTTTTAAAGTTTCGTGAACAGAAAAAGTGAATAAAAATAGTGAAAACATACTTTTGAGGTTATGTTAATCGCTCACACGCGTTGGTGTAAAACACTATGCAATCAAGATGTAACACTAATTTTGATTTACTTTGCCTTATCTTTGCAGAGTGAAGCCGAAGCCGCAGTGAACCCCAAAGCGTACCCGCTGGCCGACGCGCCTTTAACCAGCAAGATGCTGAACTTGGTGCAACAGGCGGCTAACTACAAGCAGCTGCGTAAAGGCGCTAACGAAGCCACTAAGACCCTGAACCGAGGGCTTGCTGAATTCATTGTCATGGCAGCTGATGCGGAGCCGCTGGAGATTGTGTTACACATTCCGCTGTTATGCGAAGATAAGAATGTTCCGTATGTGTTTGTACGGTCTAAGCAGGCTCTAGGTCGCGCATGCGGGGTCTCCCGTCCTATAGTGGCGTGCTCTATTACCATTAATGAGGGCTCGCAGCTGAAACCCCAGATCCAGGGTATACAGCAAGAAATTGAAAGACTATTAGTGTAAGAGTGACGATACAAATTATGTATTTTGTTTAATATAAGCTTTAAAACTCTTTGTTTTGATTTATTTTAACCACATTTGGCTTGAGATTTCATACAACCGGAGATTTAGGTTGGGTTTTAAAAAAAAAACACCAAATTTTCACTAAAAAAACATCTCTACGTCAAAATCTGAGAAAACAGTATAAATATAACGATGAAGTTGCTCGAGCACACAATAAACTGATGCACAAGAGTGCTTTCATTGCCGCTATGCATGTGTTCAATAAATTACCCATCGAAATTAAGATGTTAGAAAACCCAGCATTTAAATCTACTCTAAAAAAATGGCTCATCCAGAAAGCTTTCTACAGCACTCATGAATTTTTCAATGATGTGAATTAATGTTTTATTACCAAGGAGCGGAAAAGCCATAGCAAAAACTAGAGGTCGAACAAATGACTATTATTTCTATCGACTATCGATAAGGTAATTTTGTGTAGATAATAAATAAAGTCTTATAAACAAGGAGCGGAATTTGTCATAGCATAAATCACTAACTGTTTTATCGACTTATCGAGAAATATTTGTCACTTAACGAAACAAAGTTAAAGTAATGAAATCAGGCTTTTGGATATTTGTACAAACAAAGTAACGGTGTCCCTAATTAGCTGACCGTCACTGTATTTTATTTAGCTTAATCGTGCAGAATAAAACAGAAAATACTTTTATTTTAATTTTTTTATATCTTCATTCAAAATAACAGAGTCGTAATCTAAATCTGTACTAAATATACTTTCTTCATCTTCCCTGTAGTAAAATAAAATAGTCATTATTTTTTCAAGATTGTCACCTTTCAAATTAGTTCTGTTTTCATTGTATATCCATTTATAAGATGAAAACGAGCGTTCTACCTCAGTGGAAGTAACAGGAGCATATTTGTAGTACTTAAGTGACATAAATGACATATGTGACGTTGACATGCTTTACTTTAATATGGAGATGCAAGTTGCTTATCAAAGAGGTCAAATGTTACAGAATTATCTTTTAAGCTGATTATGAATACCTAATGCGATAATATTCCGTGATATCGATAAGTCGATAGAAATAATGGTCATTTGTTCGACCTCTAGTTTTTGCTATGGCTTTTCCGCTCCTTGTTTATTACATAACCATTATTTAAGAATGCATGCAATTTAGTTTTATTGTCATATATTGTATGTCCGTGATGGATAAACTGTTGAATCTATTTTATTATTATGTCACCTTTGTACACAGTTTTACATTAAAGTTTTCTATTCTATTCTATGCCAAATCAAGTTTTGGTAACTCCATACATATTTTAAGACATGACTTACCATCATTTAGATCTTTATAAAACTGTGCAAATCAACATGTACTGTTGACACTATCAAAAAGCCATGTCTCAATCGACCATACATAAGGCAGCATTTAGTACAGTCAAGTGCAAAAATATGGGTGCATACAACTTGATCAAACAGAATGTCCCATAGCTCTTATGTCGGTGAATTAAGGTTTTGGTACTTATTTATGACAAGATTAATTCGATACATATTTTTGCACTTGACTGTACAAGTGTTGAGATTGGTTGTGTTATCAAGTAGTTATACGCTATATACTTGAGGCACAAAAATGAGTGAAAACACTAAACAAGTGTAATAAAATATATTTATTGAATATTATAAAAATATAATTTGGCCCCATATAACAATAATTATTTCTATGTTGAGATCATGTTTGGAAGAATTTTTTCACTCGCAAATCCCAGTTACCCTCCCATCTTAGCATCTGGAATTTTTCTAACTGCTTCCTCATATCTGCTGCCACCTGTTAAAATAGCAACAATTACAAATTAGAAAAACGAATCTGAGGGCCGATTTTTGAGTTTCGAACGCTCGAATGTTCACTCGAGATCTGTCAAAAAACTATGACGTTTTGACAAATGCCGAGTGAAAATTCGAGCGTTCGACACTCAAAAATCGGTTCCCTGTGCCATTTTACGGATAGTTGTACACACGACTTTTTTTTTTATTTGTATAACATCGGGTTTTCCTACTCGGAATTAATCGAAAGCACTTTCGAATGATATATGAAAAAGTGTCCCAAATTTTTTTATTCCATTCCGTTACCGTTTTCATACTAATCTTGTAATGCTTGTATGGTGGTAACGGAATGGAAAAACTGAAAATTGTATGAAACATTTGGGACACTTTTTTCCTCCTATTAGGTTCGAAAGTGCTTTCGATTCTGAATAGAAAAAACCCGATTTTATCCAAATTAAAAAAAAATCGAGCGTACAACTTTCCGTAAAATCATTTTTGTTCCAAGTGCTTAATTGACTTATTATTATTACAGAAACTCTATGGAAATCTTCCAGCTCCATCATCAGGCCCCAATTTCACCAACTTGACAATTGTCACCTTACAATGACAATTCGGTTTACATTGCCGGCCCGGTAAGTATCAATGCTATCCAATAACCATCTTTACGTGACGACTCAGAAGTGTACTTGGAATTGTCATTGTCAGATAACAATTGTCAAGTTGGTGAAATCGGGGCCAGATTGGTCAGTGTTATTAACAGGAGAATCAATATTCAATTTTGGATAACTGTCTGTGTCACACTTGATTTTCGAATTTCGTGGCAAACTAATTCAATAAATATGGAAAATTCTGGCAGTCTAGCAAGAATGGAGAATGTTAACTAATTTATAATTCCATTTTTCTGTATTCTCTGTTGAAAATAAAAAATATATGTGAAAGAATTATTTCGATACGTCCATTAGTTTCCAAGATATTGAATTTTAAAGTGACGCGCGACGACCCGCCCTCGTGACGTCATAGTGCAACACTCGCCATACACGCGCTCACTCCGTTCGCGCGCTTCCGTACTAGACTAGCGTTGCAAAATGACGTCACACGCAGTTAGCGGGACTCACTTTAAATGCCTGTAAAATCAAAACTACTTGGTATTTTTGAATGAAACAAAAACTAATGTATTTGTATGAATCAAAGCTTTACCGCAACAAACTTTCAAGTGATTTTGCAGACCTGTTGACATTCTCCATTGGGTCATCATCATCCTCCTAGCGTTATCCCAGTACAGTTGCATCCTGAAGGATGCCTGGGGTCCGCTACCTAATCCCAAGATTTGGCGTAGGCACTAGTTTTTACGAAAGCGACTGCCATCTGACCTTCCAACCCCAAGGGGAAACTAGACCTTATTGGGATTAGGCTTTGTCAAGTGAGTGGGCAACTTGACTGTTAGAAGTTCTCAAACCGCCCGAAGGCCTCCAACTCGGCTTAACGACTGCTGCCATAGACAGCAACCGGGATCAACGGCTTAACGTGCCTTCCAAAGCACGGGAGCGCTCAGTTAGTAACCACTCAAAGCGGTCACCCATCCAAGACATTCTCCATTGGGTATATTTGTTTTATAAGTTTGTGTTGTGCTCTTATTTACCATATTTTGTTGTTCATTGTTGGGAAAGTCTTCAAACCAGGCGATAATCCTCTTTGATAGCTCATCACTGTTTGTGAATGTGAATCCATTTATACCATTTTCTACTAGTTCATCAATGCTGAAAACAGAAGGAGACCTTAAGGATTTGATATTCGAAAACTTTCGCGAGCCTCATACCTTAAAATTTAATTGAGTCGCTCATGTTTCTAAGGTCGAATATGGCTTGACATGTTTCGAACTGGTATAATACGATTACGCGGTTCTTAATGATAATAATTGATGAGTGCTCACGTCGGCGGCACATCTAGGATTGCGCGCATGCGCGCCCGTCGCTCTGTCCGCTCAGATACTAATCGCGAGCAATGTGACCAATTTCGTGGAATTCGTTTATCGCGATAAAATTTAGTTGCAATCTTTTTTTATATCAGGCGCTCACCTAGTTGTCGCTCTTCCATACAAACTTCCACTCCCTTAAGGGATGATTTCCGGGATAAAAGTATTCCATGTCCTTCCCCGAGACACAAACAATCTCCATGCTAAATTTCATCTAAATTGGTTCAGCGGTTTAAGCGTGAAGAGGTAACAGACAGACAGACACACATTAGCATTTATTATATTAGTATGGATAGGCAGGCAGTAATCAAATTCATGCTGCTTACACAGGGGGTGTGAGGAAAGTAGTGACAGCATTTTTGAAATTTTCACAGATTTGGATATCTGACATCAGGGTGCCCTATAGGAATATGAATGAAGCGCCGTTGTTAGGCGCCTGGTGACTAGGGGCGCCTAAACGACAAATAAATCGCTTTTCCCTATTCTTTGGGACCAGAATTTTTTAAAGAATTCCATATAAATTGACATCCCAAATGTTATAGCAGAGAATCTTTCAGAATAAGCAGAATAGATCTTTTTTTTAAATCAGCAATGTACAAGAATACAAATACCCACCAGTTATACTGATACGCGCAAACTGGCAACCCAGCACCAAACATATCCACCACTTTCATAGGCAGATCCAAGCCCGACGAGCTAGTATGTAGACACACGCCCAGATCCGCACTCGCCACCATTGTCGGGTAATCCCCTGCTTCTAGCCATGGGGTGACCACTTTTATGTGTTGCCAGCGCTTGGACGCGATGAGATCTATGTAATGCTGCTTCATGGGTCCTTTTCCGGTTATAACACAGATCAGTTTTGGTAACTTATTCGTTACGTCGAATGATGTTTCGTAAACTGTAATGAGTGAAGTTTAATAAGCTTCTTTATATGACCGTATACAGGGTGTCCCATATCTACCACGCCACAGTGACACCGGAGGTAGGTCAACTCAAGAGGAAACCACTCGAAAACCGTGCAACTTGTACTGACGTCATGTTAGGCTGGTTATGTTCCTCTTGAGTTGACCTACCTCCGGTGTCACTATGGCGTGGTAGATATGGGACACCCTGTATTATTGAGTAAAAGTGAACTCTAAAATATAAAAATAAATCAAGTGCTTACTTTAAAAAAAAGAGATATACCAGGGCTTGGAAAGCTGAGTGCAAAAAGTTTGAAAAACTGATTCATTAATCAATATTTTGTAACTTAACCTTGTTCCAGTCCGCACCAACCTACATGGTTTTGCGAAAAACAAAATATATATTCAAAATAGTTATGCATTGGAAATTAATTTAAGCGCAATTAACTTTTCGCCGAAATTTAATTCGATTTAAACCTTAACTTTGGGTATTAAGGTCTAAATTTTAACTACACGCATGCGGTCGATAAATCATACTATGCCTGGTAAAGGGTTAAAAAGCCTTACAAATTTTATAATATTTTGATTTCAAATCAAAACAAATGCTTTTATTGTGACAACTAAAATTCAAGCAGAAAGAAGCAGTAATTTGGAGTGATTCCGAAAACACGAAAAATCTGTGGCATTAGAAGAGGAAACCTGAACAGATGAGTTTTTTACAGATAAGGCCTTAACGCATTCACTGCCACCGCCGCATATATGCGTCACCGTGACTTTCACGCAGTGCCTTCGACGCACAGACGCGTTCATAATATTTGACACTTGTACCCTGTGCCTTAGTGCCTTAGACTTAAAATAGTCGGTTGAACTCACATGTGCGTTTGGGGCACACAGCAAAGTGCGGCACCTGCCGAATGTCCAGGAAAAGAGGGTGGCAGTGAATGCGTTAAGCTAAATCACCTTGTAATGCCTCCATTAAAATGCCAAAATCCTCATCAGGCGTCCAACTAGTGCTGCTAAAAAGCAGTCCCGGGGCATCTGCCCTTATCTCTACTTTATTATTGACAAAGTTGGTGAAGGCTGTCTTGGTAACCATGTCTCCAGCCGGATGGTTGAGGAGCTCCCTGCCGGGGCAGCTGAACTCCGGGTACTGCTGACCAATTTTGAGGAACCACTGGTGTTTCTCCTCTAATGTTATTGGATGGAATATTTTTGGAGGTCTGTCATACAGCACTGTTGCACTGAAAGATGCAAGTTTCTGTGAAATTATTTAGAATACAGTAGAATCCCCTTAAAACTACTCCGGATATAACATTTTACCGCTTTTAACAACTTTCAAATCGCAAATTCGTTTTGATACCAAACATTTTCAAACTAAATTAGTCTGTTTTGTGTGATATCCTGTTAGTGCGACGTAATATCACCAGTCTCTTGACAGTTGCTGTGTCCGGATTCTACTGTATGTAATTATGTATAGTAGTGATTAATTCTACGTGCAATGCACGTAGAACCGATGGCCGTTGGGGCCGAAAGGTTCTCGAGTGGCGACCACGGACCGGAAAACGCAGCGTGGGTAGACCCCCCCACAAGGTGGACTGATGACCTGGTAAAGGTCGCGGGAGTCCGCTGGATGCGGGTGGCGCAAGACCGGTCATTGTGGCACTCTTTGGGGGAGACCTATGTCCAGCAGTGGACGTCTTTCGGCTGATATGATGATGATGATGATGAGTGATTAATTTAAATATTCAAATGTTAGGATACACATTACTTAATATTTTCAATGTCAAAAATAAGACTCATTTATCTGTTATTACTTTAGTTTTTATAAATTTGCAAAACAGTCAAGTTTTAATATAAGTTCAATCCTGCCCACCAATAACTACTAACCTTCATTTAAAAAACTACAGAAAAAAGTGGCATTTTTAAGTTACTTATTATGTGAGACAGCAGTGGCGGAATGTCCGTACAACTCGATTCCTACCGGCTTGCCTAATTTTCAGCTAGTCCAGTTCTTTTACTATGGCATATGAAGAGTGAGAAAGGTAAATTATTTCCGGCTTCCCTAAGAATATTTTTGACGCGCCGCCACTGTGAGACAGTTTTATTTATTGTTATCTAGACTCACATAATGGTTGCTTATCCTTTATCCATGCACACAACAAATGCTTTTATTCACTATCAACTTCTGTGCTTCCTGTTCATTCCTTTGTCATTAGTATGCTGTCATGCATATGCAAAATAAATAAAAATAATCTATCAATAAAACCAAATGATGGCTTGTATTATTTAAAAGTTAAATCTACTTACTCTATACCCCAATTTGCGAACAAATCTGACTTCATAGCATAAGTGACACACATGTTGTCGCTCGCCGACTGCCCAAAGTACCGCTCCAGACCCGTGGCCAGTTTCAATAACAATCTATTCGGCGAAGACAATGCCATTATGGAGTAAGCATAGTTATGCCAATCAATAACAAACTTAGTTCTAGTTAAAAGGCAGTAAAACCGGCAGACCGGCAACGTAGGAATCGCTGGAGGATTCTGGCAGAGGAGATAGTGGCATTTACCCGTTACAAACAAAGTTAAAAGCAAGCTTATGGCTTGCCAAATAGCTTTCATTCCGTATTGAATTATTTTCGGTCCACGGTTAAATGTTAACGGGTATAGCTTTGTTATAGCGATGTGCTGGTGCTCTAATATCTCTGGCAGCGGTTTGCTGTCTAAGTATCCGATTATTTTCACGTTTAATCCACTGTTCGCTAGTGATAGTGCGTGATATTGCATTCGTGGACTGCGCCCTATATCTCCTAGTACGACCACTTTAGCTGTCTTCCGCGGTTTGTCTGTCATGGTTTAAATTTTCTATTTATGCAAACTGTGGAGATTTTTTGAAGTAAAACTTTTTCAAAATAAGGAGCTAAGAGCTAAGTAACAATCGGCACGGTACGGCGCTGACTTTTGACGTTTTGACAGTTAAGTGACAATCCTGACATGACAGTGGCAGTGTAAAGGGATGCCATGCATAATACAATCTTTCCTCAGTTATTTACAATTATTATTCAGATTTAGATAATTTATTTGCTTTAACCCTTTGACCGCCAAAGCGATAGTGTGTGGTCGTACCCAGTACGCCAAGCACTGTTTTTTGGTGTAATGTCTAAAACAATAAAAACAAATTGAAACAGTTCATAAATTATCAAAGTACACCTTATTTGTTATTCATGATCAAAGTACACCTTCACTCTGATCTTTTAAGTGGTTGTTGGCGTGGTAGTGAGGCAGTTTCACGTGATAATGTGGACACGGTGGACAAAAGCACCAAATTTTTACCAGGGTCCAGTTAGGTCCATAGCTTTACGTTTTTGATAGGAACCAGCTCCTCTGTCGGCCATCTTTAATTTTATAGGGGTGGAAAGTTTGTATGGAAAAAAAATATACTTAAGATAAAAACTTGGAAATTCACTAATAGACTAAGCATTCAAATGGAAGAAAACGTATTTCAGCGTTTATCAAAATTTGCCCTTTAAAGGGGTGAAAAAGGGGATGAAAGTTTGTACAAGTAACTTTTTTTCTAAGCTAGAAACTTGAAACTTCGTTTATAGACTAATCATTCAGTTATAAGAAAACTACTTACAGAGTTTTTCAAAATGGGTGTGAAAAGGGTGTTGAAAGTTTGTTAGGGAAGAAATATTTTTTTTAAACAAGAAAGAGGGTGAATTTATGAAATCGCTGAAATTGGTTTTCTTATACTTCATTGTTAGGTATTTTTTTAAGATCGAAGAGAAGCTTCAAATTTCTTCTTTAGAAAAAATTTTGATCCCCAAATTAACTTTCAACACTCTTTTCGCCCCTTAGAAGGGCGAATTTTGAAAAACTCTGAAAGCAGTTTTCTTATAATTGAATGATTAGTCTATAAACAAAGTTTCAAGTTCCTAGCTCAGAAAAATATGTTACTTGTATGGTTGAGATTCTTTTTGTTGAACGTATTTCTATTAAAATGTTATTGGGTTTTGAACCTTATTGTGTGAACGGTAAAGTAGCTTTTTGAAGGAATTGCTTTGGTGCAATTCGTTCAACAGAAATGATTTCAAGTAATAGTAGATTGTGTCACAAGGGAGCAAAATGACATATTTACGGCGTGGGCGTAAATTGAATCCTGAACGAAGCGAAGGATTATATAATAGAATCCTGAGCGTAGCGTGGGATTCTAAAATAGAATCCTGAGTGTAGTGAGGGATTCAAGAATTAACGCTCACGGTGGAAATAGTTTTGCTTCCATGTGACACATACTGCTTTTCACATCACCTATTGAGGATAATGAAAGATCTGAAATAACAATGGTTGTGCATTTATTTTATCAAAATCGATACAATAACTTATTACACGTTACAGAAAAGTGCCACTTTGATCCCTCCTAGCAGGGAAGAAAAGTATCACTTTGATCCCTCCTAGCAGGGAAGAAAAAGCCCTTATCCAAATAGGTGATGTGAAAACAAACTTTCATCCCCTTTTACACCCCTTTAAAGGGCAAATTTTGATAAACGCTGAAATTACTTTTCTTCCGTTTAAATGTTTAGTCTATTAGCGAATTTCCAAGTTTCTATCTTAAGAACATATTTTTTCGCCAAAATCATAAATCTATGGACATAACTAGACCCTGGTAAAAATTTGGTGCTTTTGTATAGCGTGTCCACATTTACGACCGCTTGTTCTCTAATAGGTTCTTAGCGGTCAAAGGGTTAAGTAGGTACATACAAATACATCCTTAAAATAAAATACATTTCACAGTGTCTAGTAACCATGTACCAGTATGTACCAGTATCATAAACTACTAATATTTGCTTGCTTGGAAGCTTTTATTTTCCCTGACAGAAGGGTAATTTTGTTGCTCTTACAACGTTGAGCTTTAAACGTCAAACTGGGGTGCGTTCGGATTTTACACAGTATTCAAAAGTAACACTAGACATTTTATGCCGCGATTAGAATTTAACTTTAATAGATTATCATGCAAATATATTTTTAAAAATTGATGAACTAAATGGAGATGGTTTAGTTGTATGTTATAATTTGTTATTTATATAGTGACATAAACAGCTACTTTTATTGAGTAAAAAATCAATCGTACCCTACTGTATGTCCTGTCCGTCAAAAAAAACGTCATAACAATCGTGCTTAACCCGTTTTATATAGGCTATTTATTAATGATATTTTCAGCACTATTATAATAATTTTGCAATATGTCGAAGGTGTTAATCATTAGACACCTTCCCATGGCACTGACACTTCAAGAAAAGGAGCAACTTTTAAAGCATTTCGGCGCTGAAAAGGTTTGGGAACCCTCCTCTAAAAGAAACTACACTTTCGCCTCATTTCCATCAATAAACACAGCTCAGCAGTCTCTTAGCCGTCTGCATCAACTGGAAATAGCTAACAGAAGGCTGGTAGTTGAATATTCGTTCGAGAAAGCACCAGTTACTCAAAAGAAAGAGGATGACGAACGAAGCTCTTTTACGACAAAACATGTTAAAGAATTCCTTAGAAGGCTTAACGCCTGGAATCCTTCGGTAGATTTCTACCAACCTCCGACGAATTACTTAAAATACAAATACCCAGATATATCTCCAAATATAATTATAAATATTATTCATGCCTTAGTTTCACACAAACCACTGTATGTTCAGACTTTACATTTAATGAATAAAATGTGCCTTCAGTTCCCTTTCACAGAGAATGAAAAAGCTATCAATTATTTTAAAGAAACATTTAGAGATTTCTTTTTAGATCAAATACCTGAGATTCCTATTCCGGAATTACCAATAGAACCTGAAAGTGAACCGGAATCCGAATTGTCAAGTGATGAGACTGAGCAGGAAAAACTGATTCAACCAGCTCCAAGTAAAAGAAAACATACTTTACCAGTAACAAGAAAAAGGCCAGCGGCAGTTTTAAAAACAGCTGTGTTACCAAAAGTTAAGAAAACCGTTGTCAACCAAGAGCAAGTATTTGAAACTGTCACTGTACAAGAACCCAAGAAGATATCTCTAGTTGTTCATCAAGACGCATTACAGAAACCGTCTGAGGAAACTGAAGTTGTTGGTGAACTAGGGAAGTTCCAGAAAGAAGATGAACCGATACCAGAAGAAACTCCTACGGAAGAACCAGACCTGCCTACTATAACTAAGAATGAATTGTTACGTAACAGAATATCGCGAAGTGACATGAAAGTAATGAAAGTATTCAAGAACTATCACCCAGGACAGCCTTCTATGAGGCTTTATATAAAGAATTTAGCGAAATCGGTGACGGAACAAGAATTGAAGAGGATTTACAGACGTTACATAGAAGGTGTTACTGAGGAAGAGCAGATAGGATTTGATGTGAGAGTAATGCAAGAAGGTCGGATGAAAGGGCAGGCGTTTGTGACATTCCCTTCGGAGAGAATGGCTGAAAAAGCACTTAATGAGACTAATGGATATATGCTTAAGGAGAAACCGATGGTCGTGCAGTTCGCTAGGGCTGCTAATAAAACTGTTCAATAGTTAATTGCTTTTTAATTTCTAAGTGGGACTAAAATAATTTTACCTGCCGATGGTTAACATACTCAAATGCAACCACATTCTTTAAAAAGTGGCACTGACCTAAATCTACGATCGCCATTTACGTAGGTACGAAAGGATACGGCGCGAACGAAAAATACAGCGAGGCAGTTTGTCGCACTTGTGCCTTCTCGAAGATCTCACGGTTCGAAATAAATGCCATACGATAAATAAATAAATATAGAGGGAGATACTTTGTATTCGGTTGGTGGTAGGCCCTCTGATCACAGGTTGGAGACAATGGAAGAACAAGAAAAAGGTTTTATGTAACACCTGGCCATAAAGCGGCAATTACCGCACGCTCCGCCCGCGGGAAATCCCACTTCCTGGCCAGGGGGTGACATAAATTTTTTTACTTAACACGGGCGGTAATAAAGAAAGCCTCAGATCGCATATTTATCGCCCTTGCCTTCGGCTCGGACGTCAAGTACCTGCGATCTGAGAAATTCTTTGTTGTTCTTGTCAAGTAATGTACTAGTACTGTACTATGTACTGTCAGATTGTAAAAACCGTTACATTATAATTTAACTATCGAGATTGTAAACTGGCGAAAGATTTTAAACTAACGAAAAACAAAATTGCATAAACCGTTAGATTATAATCTACCTAACGATATCTCGCGAGATTGTAAACTAACCGAAGATTCACATTTTTTTACTTTAGTTAGGTTCTTAGGTCATTAGTTATCTTGTGTTCCTCAGAGCGGAAATAGAAGAAAATATTCGTGTTAATCACACAAATAAATGCCCCGACCGGGATTCGAACCCGGGACCTCCAGCTTCGTAGGCAGGGTCACTACCAACTAAGCTAAATCTTTATCTATATCTTTTTGCCTTTTACTTGACACCAATCTTTTATATGTAGGAATAGGAGAAATAAAAAATAAAAAACATGTATTCTTAAAATACTTATATTTCCATCAATTCAATAGAATAAGGCAAATCCTCGCCAGATTCAACATTTTTACTGTACAGTACTTTGTGCATTACTGCTATCGTGCTATTAACGAGACCTAGGTCTTCGATCAGGTTTTTGATCACCTGTAGAGTTTGCTGCAATACTTTCGTCACCTTTCCGTCCTTAGTCATTAAATATTGTTGGTAGAAAGCATCCATAAGCACCATACACCAGTCCAAAAGCTTAGCTTCATCAAGAACACTGTTACCAGTCTTCAATAGACATGCAATATACGCTATCAAGAATAGGGCATTGTCCAACGACATACTACTTCTTAAATGAGTTATCAACAAGGTATCACTGACAGTTACATCAAGCAGGTAATCTAACAGATTAAACTCCGAAACATATTCACTGTAAGCAGCTACAACCTTGTCACTAACATTGCCATCTGAATCTGCATTCACAATTTTCATTACATGATTTATTAACAACACAACCACAGATTCGGGGACATCTTTAAAATCTTTCAAAACTTCTATAATGCTTTCGCAATCAACATTCTCTTCTAAGATACTTGACACAACTTGAGCGCAGATAGTCCTCTCTGAAAAACCTTGCCTTAGCAGTTTCTCTGTATCTTTGCTGACTTGGAATGGTAGTGTACTTGGAGTGCCCCAATCAGCGATTTCAAGGCAGTCATCCTCAACTATTTCATGAGAGCCGAGCAGACTCGACAGATGTCTCTTTTCTTCTACAACATAAGGCAAGATCCCGATATGGTTGGAAGCTTCCAGAATGATCCGATCATCAAAGCAGTACAGCTTAGCATCAGCGGTGTACATCTTCATTGGGTACCGGCAAGATCCTATGTTCAGGACTACATTATAGGCCACTATGATGGCGCCGTCCCGGTCCCGGTTGCTCCCGAATACGACGATGTGGTTGTGCCCCATCCACGTGAGGGACACACGGTCCGCGGTGGACATCCAGGGGACAGTGCCCACGGTCTTCCAGGCACGTGTTGGCAAGTGGTATGCGGTCATTTTCGAATCGCTCCCTGGAAATTAAACATTATATTAAGGTCATGGTATCGGTGGGAAAGGTTATCAAATCACAAAGAAAAACGCCGGGGGATGGCCAGGAGATTAAGAACTATCGTTTCAAACATCACTCTAAATCGACAATTTTCAAGCTAAAAATCTTTTTTTCCGCTTAAACATAAAAAAATAAAAAAATAGATATGTTCCTATCTAAAACTTCAATAATCAATAAATAAATAGATTTTTTTTGGTGAACAATCTTACACTAATCAACCTAGTCCCAAACTAAGCGAATCTTGTACTATGGATATTAAGCGACGATATACATACTTATATAGGTAAATAGATACTTAAAATCAGCTTAAAATACATAAAAAACATCCAAGACCCAGGAACAAATATTCGTGCTCATCACACAAATAAATGCCCTGGCCGGGATTCGAACCCGGGACCTCCAGCTTCGTAGGCAGGGTAAGCTAAAGCGGTCGTAATGAATATTATGAAGTTCGTTCGACGCCTCACGACAAAGCCGATCGGATTAAAATTTTAACTGTATAATCATAACGATTAGGTGCAATATTGTTTGAATTATAAATCGATGGGTGCTCTAAGAGACAACACCAGGGGCGACTCACTCGCGTGACGTCATCGCGCCGCTCAAAGGTCCCCCGCCGGGTGACTATCAATGCGATAGAAAGTGATGTAGCGAGTGGTGCGCGTGCGATAGGAGATGGCCAAGCGTAGGCACGTTTGGCTTGCCTCGTGGGGATTAGTATTACTTATTCTGTGACTATACTCACACAGGATATAGACAGTACAGTCCTTAGCATGTATGAGATGACCCACGACGTACACGTCCGGCCGCGTCACCTTCTCCCGACTGAGCTTGGACTTGTCCAGGTCTCCTAGCTCCACCCTCAATGGGCACTGGATTATCTGGAATATACATCATCATCATCATCATCCTCCTAGCGTTATCCCAGTACAGTTGCATCCTGAAGGATGCCTGGGGTCCGCTACCTAATCCCAAGATTTGACGTAGGCACTAGTTTTTACGAAAGCGACTGCCATCTGACCTTCCAACCCCAAGGGGAAACTAGACCTTATTGGGATTAGGCTTTGTCAAGTGAGGGCAACTTGACTGTTAGAAGTTCTCAAGCCGCCCGAAGGCCTCCAACTTGGCTTAACGACTGCTGCCATAGACAGCAACCGGGATCAACGGCTTAACGTGCCTTCCAAAGCACTCCCGCTCAGTTAGTAACCACTCAAAGCGGTCACCCATCCAAGTCCTGACCGCTGCCCACGTTGCTTAACCTTATATACCGCAAGCGGTACACAGGCACCGCTGGGCCACGAGATTAACTGGAATATTCACGCTAGTTAATATTAAAAATATGAAAATGTATATTATCTGGAATATACATTTTCATATTTTTAATATTAACTAGCGACCCGCCCGGCTTCGCACGGGTGCAAATTATACATATAAACCTTCCTCTTGAATCACTCTATCTATTTAAAAAAACCGCATTAAAATCCGTTGAGTAGTTTGTAGTGCGGACAGACAAACAGACAGGAAGCAGGAAGCTGCTTTGTTTTATACTATGTACTCTATGTAGTGATAACCATATTTGCGCTAATACGGTATTAAACCCATAGTCAAATCAGCAACTTTTTATTAAATGTCAAAAACGATTTGCTAATATGAAGTTTGTAGGGAAATACTGTCTTAGTGACGTCACTAAGACAGTGTGAGTAGGTTTGTTCAAATCAGCGTCCTTTTTAAATCTTTATGCTTATAAAATCTTTCAATTAGCTAAAATAAATTAATAATTGATGTTTTTCGAGTATTTCCGTTAGATCTTTTATTAGTCAAGTAAAAAATAATTTATTTTTACCTTAGTTTAATACCCTATTAGTGTTGAATAACAGTATGGTTATAGATGTTCATAGTAACATCGATATAGTGCAAAAATGTTATTAGACAAGCACCCATCACCGGATTTCTGGCACTGAAAGTGTTAACCCGTTGAAAAGCAAGAACGCCTAATACTGAGACTAAAAGTCCCAATTTAGAGTGAGCAGCATGTTTTGTTGCGACACTTCTCCGCTCATTTCAAATTGAGTTTTTTACGCATACCATTACGGTTCAATTTGGAGTGCGGCGGCTCGTGCAGTTGCTGTATGCAGTCGGCAGCGGAATCATACCTTTGCACTACACTACAGTTCACATTCAATCTCTTATGGAAAATGAGCTGGCGAGTAGATGTCACATACTTACGCTGAAGAATGGCGTTTGCAGGGTTAAAACAGCTGAAGAAGACATCCTACCTCATACCGCACCTCTGAAACGCGAAGGAACGTAAGCGCTATGGGTAAGTACGTGGTGCGTGCGCTGTCGGTACACGCGTCAATTGTTTGCGCGGGTGCGTAGCGCGTGGCGCGGACGAATCCCGATCGACAGCAGGCGGGTCTCTCAGGGACGAGGTAACTGACCTCTGTGCGGGGGGTTCGTGGCCATTCTGTATGTAGTACTATTATACTAGTGCTCATATTCGGTGTTGCTCTTAACGACATAACATATGTTCTTCTTCCCGAAGGCAAAGAAGATATATACTAACGTAACAAGGAGCGACACCGAAGCATGTGTGCTGTAAACCCGTCTCGCGGCTATGTGTGCGTGTCCGGAGGCGAGCGGGGGCGCGCGAGGGTGGCGCGGTGTGTGGAAATCACTCATCAGACGGGCTTAGTATAGAATCGTAGCGTTCCAAGGTCGCCGAGACTCAGTTCACACCGATAGACCCTTAGTGTCGCGCCTTTGCCGAAGGTCTGAACGTCGACTATCCAGAGTCCTTACGACCTTCCCGTCATACGACACCTGAGTAGGAATAGGTGAAGATATCCTACCTCATACTCAGTGTTGCTCTTAACGACATAACATATGTTCTTCTTCCCGAAGGTCTCAACGGCGACAATCTCCTCCGAGTCTTTGATGGCCGCCTTTCCGTCGTACGACTTGCGATTCTCGATGGCGTACGTCAGCGAAGCGCAGTTGCCGTTGGCGAACACTACCAGGTGTGGGAGCACGCGGAAGATCGGTAGAGGGAACTGGAATACAAAATATAATAGGTACAGGGTACAGTCGCGGAACCGTATATCATCGGAGTAACAAAAGCGCATCGACTTCGCTGGCTCGGTCATATGGAACGAATGGGTGATGACCATGATGTCAAAAGAGCTACCAGGGTAAACCGACAGGGAGACGGCATATCGGCCGCCCCAGATACAGCTGGGCTGATGTTGTGGGGGCTGATCTACGTGAGCTTCAAGCTGAGTCGTGGAAAGATATAGTACAAGACCGGGATCAATGGCGTGCACTCGTATTGGAGGGCAAGACACACTTTGAGTCCCTGGGCCAGCGGAGTAAGAATAGGTACAGTCACTTTAGTTCTTTATCGCACTAATGTAATAAAACTACGACAGTTGGGATGCATCTAAATAGTGATAGTGACAGGGTACTATTTAATCTACTAAAATGATCATCGACTTGTGCTATAGACTCACAGAAAATCTGTGTATAGACTGCAATCGCCTGCGTACGTTAATAGTACATTATTTACCAAGGGCGGTAAAACATAGAATCACCTCAGATCGCAGGTATTTGATTCCCAAGCCGAAGGCAAGGGCGATAAGTATGCGATCTGAGGCTTTCATTACTACCTACCGCCTGGGTAAGTACAGAATTTTATTTCACCCCTTGGCCAGGAAGCGGGATTTTTCCGCGCGCAGAGCGTGCGGTAATTGCCACTTTATGGCCAGGTGTGACGTAAAAAGTGCTCTTACTACAAAAGTTGTGCATGCCCGGGAAATTGTTTCTCAATGAATCCATTCGCTATTCTACAGTTAAAGCAGCAAAGCTACTCACAAATTGACCTAAGAACATAGCAAAGAGCCTTACAGCATCTGCTTTCGTTCCTAACAAATACACTTAACCATGAGTCGAAGATATACTGGTCTTTAAGGCAGAGGTGGATAGTTCGGTGAATTGTGCTGCAAGCACTTAGGGTCTGCATCTGAACTGAATCATTTAGCAACACTTATCCAATTTAGGAGCAATAAATCTAGTTGGCAGTCTCACTTGTGTCGCGCTCTAGACAGCAGTAGGTAAACAAATCGACGATTTTGACCAATTTGGGCGATTACCTGCACAGGACTAATGGTAAAGTAACATACTTTTATTTAAGCAACAATGCCCAAAATGCCGTGGCGGATACGAGGTAAAAGCTGCCTTTAAAGCGCGTTTCAAGACTAAACCTAACAAACGAAGGCAGTCTTCTGGGTTATTTGGAAATGTATTTTTTGTCAGATTGGCTATAAGGAACTCTTATAAATTCGTATGTACACCTCACGCACGCCTACCTGGAAAGCTTAGACGATCTTATAGGATCTGTAATGAGATTATTTACAGGACTACCATCTATTGCCGTGCGCCTGTCAGACATTCATCATCATCCTCCTAGCGTTATCCCAGTACAGTTGCATCCTGAAGGATGCCTGGGGTCCCTACCTAATCCCAAGATTTTGGCGTAGGCACTAGTTTTTACGAAAGCGACTGCCATCTGACCTTCCAACCCCCAGGGGAAACTAGACGTTATGGGATTAGGTTTTGTCAAGTGAGTGTCTAGTGCCGCGCGCCTGTCAGACATTGCCAGATTTAAATAAAAGATGAACCTAAACGCCATATATAAATAAAATAACTCCAAGATGAATATGTTAAAAGAACAGAAGTTTTTAGAAAAACTTGCCTACTTGCACTAAAGGCACCTAATCCCCAAGTGTAAGGAGTAGAAGCGAGACGTATTTACGGGAACAGGTTTTTGGAATAGGTTTAGGCATGGACGCGTAAGTACGAGATCCCGCTCGCGCGTCTTTTAGCGTATCGAGTACTAGGCGTACGACGACTCTGAAGACTCGAAACGTCTAAGAGTCTTTACGTTCCGCGCTATTCGTATTCGTCTGCGCGTTCGGATTCTTTCGGGGCACCTCGGGTCGGGTCGGTTTAGCGCGTATTTGGACCTAGTCTTTGGATCTAGTCTTTTTGTGGACGCGTACTCGCAAGACTCAGTACGCGTTTTGCCTAGTACCTACGTCTCACCCACCTCTAGTAAGGAGTACATAGTTATAAGCAAGCGACTGCCGTCTGACCTTCCAACCGATGTTTAACGAAAAGCCACTGTTAAAGATCAAATGATATTTTAGTAGCTACATTAAACCCAGTGGTATGAGACTAACAAATAGGGTATTAAACTAAGGCAAAAATAAATTATTTTTTACTTGACTAATAAAAGATCTAACGAAAATACTCGAAAAACATCAATTATTAATTTATTTTAGCTAATTCAAAGATTTTATAAGCATAAAGATTTAAAAAGGACGCTGATTTGAACAAACCTACTCACACTGTCTTAGTGACGTCACTAAGACAGTATTCCCCTACAAACTTCATATTAACAAATCGTTTTTGTCAATTAATAAAAAGTTGCTGATTTGACTATGGGTTTAATACCGTATTAACAATATTCCTTGTTTCTAGTCACTCCGGCTATCAGCAATGAAGACCGCTATCCTCATCCTGCTGTGCGTCTACGACAGCCACCACAGGGACCTGGTGGTCGGGAGCATCCTGAACACCACCCTCACGTACATGGAGGTGGCTTACAATGACGCTGAGCCTGAGAGCTCCTGGGAGGATGAGGTGTACTTCTCTACTAAGGCGGACAGGATTATTAAGGTATCATCATCATTATCATAATCATCAGCCTATATACGTCCCACTGCTGGGCACAGGCCTCCTCTCATAGATGAGAGGGATTGGGCAGTATTAAGGTATGCTGTCCCTCAACCTGCAGGTCAATCCCATGAGACAACCTTTAGCCTAGTTGGTAGTTTGGTCCCCCCTGTCTACGAAGCTGGAGGTACCGGGTTCAAAAGGATTTGATCACACAATTAATGCCCAGGAGGTCAGGGTCAGGGTATTTATTTGTGTTATATAAAGTTTGAAAAATGTAAATACTCAGTCGTTAAATAAAGGCTTATATTATTATTATTATAATTTGTTTCAGGCCATACAAGTTCAGGATCTGGGTGAAACCGATAAAGAAATAGCCACCATCATGGGGGGCGGAGTGGGGCATAACTTTGTCAACATCAGCCTCAGGAGTCAACCAGGGTTCAGCCTCAATTACCAGATTGAGATATATTCATAAGTCTATAGTGTACGGAGCGCTCGTGGCCCAGCGGCGCCTGCGTACCGCAAGCAGTATGCAAGGTTAAGCAACGTCGGGCGGGGTCAGTCCATGGATGGGTGACCACTTTGATTGGTTACTAACTGAGCGCTCTCGTGCTTTGGAAGGCACGTTAAGCCATTGATCCCGGCTGCTGTCTATGACAGCAGTCGTTAAGCCAAGTTGGAGGCCTTCGGGTGGCTTGAGAACTTCTAACAGTCAAGTTGCCCACTCACTTGACAAAGGGGGGTCGAAGTTGCACCATGTCCGTAGGGAAAGTACCTACTGCTACCCTACGTGACCCCTGGGTGGTTCTAAAAGTGCAACAAAAACTCGCAACTGTACTGTCTTCTCAAAGATCTCATGGTTCGAAATAAATGCCACATGATAAATAAGTAAATAATAATAACTCTACTTTATAAGGTTTAACTTTCACAATTTCACTATCAAGGATTTCATAGCTCTACCTGTACACCTGTATTAGTATGTGAAAACAATCTATGAGACAGTGTTGAGTATGTTTATTGTTAAGCGAAATTAAACAGTCAGAAATAATTAAATATGAGAAATACCTACAAAATTAAATGACCATTTTTATTTTTGCCACAACCACATATACACATTCGTGGCTATAGCCAAATGGTTGAAGCTTGTGATATTGATAAAAATACTAAAATAAATAATTGTAAATATAGTACTTTGAAATACAAATATGCCTTAATTGAATTGCATTGGCATTTCTGTTTGTATTTTCTTCTTCTTCTTTAAAAATGGCTTTCCATAAATTTATGATGATTTCGTCAATCAATACTTGTTCAGTGATGTTTTTCGGTAACAACGCCATGACAGTAGGCAACTGGTTTTGTATGGTAGTGGATTCTGCTTGTCGTTGCTACGGGCATGTGTGTTCACCAATGAGGCGACTACTAAAATCCTAATTGCATTTTATGAATAAAATGAAAATAAAAAATTGTTGCTTACCTTATATTTCTTAACTTTATCCAAATTGTCTGAATCTTCCTTCCACATTTTTATTGTATTATTATTAAAGACCCCCACATAGCAGCTGTTTTTTTCATCGTAAATAACCGGTGCTGTGATGTGATCTTTCGACGTCCAACCTCCAGTTTGCTTTTGGTCTGTAAGCTAAAAAAAAAAATAGAACAACATAACCTCTCTTTAGAGTATTTAAAAATTGGTGTTTTTAATGGTAATTAAATGCCCGAGCCGATGTTAAACGTGTGTTAAACTAAATTTCGGTTCGGTTACTTTACTTACTCTGTATTTATTGACCACATTTCGTCCCAATGTAACAATAACAGTTTCATCTTCTATATCTTGTGATATTCCTAGGAAGCTCTTCTGATCTATTAGTGGACATAGTACGTAGTAACTCTGTAGCTTTGCCATTGTTAACGATAAATCAACACTGTAAATATGTTATCTCATGAATTTTAAACAAAAAAAGCACATGTATCTGTTATAAATCCTGGCATCTCGCGAGAGCACGGACTGTCATTGTCATAATCATGTTCCGTCACTGTCAGTGTCAATGTATGTATTGACACAGCAGACACATATAGCACGTCGTTTTAAACGTAAGCTTGAATAGTTTTGTTTTTAATTAATGTACAGTCGACAACTCAAGTATACAGTTAGCGACGGATTACAAACTTGTATGCGCTTGTGATGAAAATAAGGCACTAATCCTGGCGCAACAAATTCGAAAGAAAATAAACCCTATGGACAGAAAGTTTGTACAGTAGCGACGTCCATGGACTTTTATAGAAGTTTGTTGGCGGGGTTTTGTTTTGGTTAGCGGTGTAAGCGGTGTTGCAGACTGTACGTGTACGTACATGGTACGTACGTGGTACGTACAGTCAAGGGCACCAATATGTATACATTTTTTCACCTTACTCCATTAAAATAAGGTCCAAAAATGTATACATATTTATGCCCTTGACTGTACAATACAGAGAACTTTTCCTTTTGAATTCAATCAATTCACAATTCATGTTCAAGGTCGCAGTTTATTTTGTCGTCAGTTCAGTCAGACGTTACATCACTATTTATAATTCTTAATCAAGCTCTTATCACATGTGTTCGAACGTCAATTATTTGGTTATCAATTAATTTTGAACTCTAGACAATTCACTCACTTTCTGTTCGGAAGTCGACCGGAGTGCACGTTCTAATAAGCCGGCATTCAACATGTCTACAGCTGGAAAAGTGATCAAGTGCCAAGCGGCGGTCGCCTGGGAGGCCGGCAAGCCGCTTTCTATCGAAGAAATCGAAGTTGATCCTCCGAAAGCGGGCGAAGTTCGCGTTAAGATAACCGCTACCGGCGTGTGTCACACCGATTCTTACACCTTATCTGGAAAGGACCCGGAAGGAGTGTTTCCTGTGATTTTGGGGCATGAGGGCGGCGGCATCGTCGAGAGCGTTGGGCCGGGCGTCACGGCCTTCAAGGCTGGTGACCACGTCGTTCCATTATACGTGCCTCAGTGCAAAACCTGCAAGTTCTGCCTCAACCCGAAAACTAACCTCTGCCAAAAGATCCGTATTACTCAAGGACAAGGTCTGATGCCTGACGGCACCCGCCGCTTCCGCTGCAAGGGTAAGGAGGTGTATCACTTCATGGGCTGCTCTACCTTTAGCGAATACACGGTGGTCTCTGAGATTTCCCTCTGCAAAGTCAATGAGAAAGCTGCTTTAGATAAGGTCTGTTTGCTTGGCTGCGGCATCCCGACTGGCTATGGTGCCGCTTTGAACACTGCTAAAGTGGAACCTGGATCCAACTGCGCTATCTTTGGCCTCGGAGCTGTTGGTTTGGCTGTAGCACTAGGCTGCAAGGCTGCTGGCGCTAAGCGCATCATCGGTGTAGACATCAACCCTGACAAATATGAGATTGCAAAGAAATTTGGTGTCAATGAATTCGTCAACCCGAAGGATGTTGACAAACCCATTCAACAAGTGCTTGTTGACTTGACGGACGGTGGTCTGGACTACACTTTTGAATGCATTGGTAATGTGAATACCATGCGGGCAGCGTTGGAAGCTTGCCACAAAGGCTGGGGAGTATCTGTGATCATTGGAGTGGCTGCGGCAGGAGAGGAGATCAGCACCCGTCCATTCCAGCTTGTTACCGGTCGTACATGGAAGGGAACGGCTTTCGGAGGCTACAAGAGCATTGACAGTGTACCGAAGCTTGTGGAGGAGTACCTTACCAACAAACTGCCTATTGACCAATTTGTAACCCACAATGTGTCGCTCAAGGAGATTAACGAAGCTTTCCATCTGATGCACACTGGTAAATCCATCCGCGCTGTGGTTCACTTCTAACCTAAATTCATGTGTTCTCTTTTTATGTTACCCACTCAATAGTTATACTGTTTTTACATGCATATATTCTGAAAATATTGTAAAGCATTTATCAATGTTGATGCAGTTATAAGCATTTTTGGTGTTTGAATACTCTTCTATTTTCACACTATCTTTTGTTTTACTGTCACTACAACCCCCTTTCTCTGGCTGAGCACTCAGTCAATCGATCAATCAAAGGTGTTTATTTGTTAGACATAGGTAATAGATGTGTAATTAAAAGGTCTGGTATCACTATGTTTTGCCTTCTGGCGTACAAAAACATGTCAAAAATAAAATAATCGTTATATAACATATATTGACCCGCGCTTTTCGAATTATATGGGTGTAGATAAACGCCTTTATTTTATTTCCATAAGCCATCTGGGTATTTAATCGTCTTCATTCTTTACAGTCATATGATAAATGTTCGTCACTTTTTGGACTCAAATGTGATTAATATAAAGTTGAAAATTGGCGGACCTTTTTATTCCTTGACATTGAATTGTACTGTACAACCGTGTTACGTGACAACCGTGACTCGGTTTTTGTAGGCAAAAACGATAAGTCAAGGTTGGCATGTGACCTGCAATCTATTATAGATAACAGGTTACGAAGTGTCTAGTAGATACTTATTTGGTATTTACTCTAAACGAAAATAAACGCATTTAAAAGTAACTAACTTTATTGCTGTGATACATCAATTTCATAATACACCATTAAAATATACATTCGATAATATAACGATAATTATAAATTAATAAAAACGATTAATTATTAACATCTAATAAAACAACATTTAAGTGCCTAAGCTACAGTCTGCAAAATAATAACTTTATGATAAAACTAAATACATTTCATGTTAGACTTAAAATCAAACAACTTTTCCATACAAATTCAATTTCTAGGCCTAATTACACAAAGCTAAAATACAGAAAATATAGATTTCTACCCGATATTTTTGACAGGAGACAGTAGGTTGGGCCGAAATTTAAGCCGGGTCCAGACGAGCGTGTAATGCACGGAATAATAAAAACCAGTGGAAATGGCAAGGGGGCGTGCCGCGCTGCCATAAATATGAGGAGATACGCAGCATTGCTTCAGTTCGCAGCTTTCGCTTGTGCCTGACAGTTGTGTCGCTACCATTACAAAAAAATCTAAATTGCATGAAAAATGCCATATTGCGCAGTTTTGGAGTACAAAACCGATAGCCGGAGCAAAAACGTTGCCAATAGTGGTGTTTCATACCATCGCTACGTCTTATTTTATTTAATTTTCAATAATTTCTAATTTTCTGTTTTAGGGCATTTTAAGCATATAGACACCAAACAAAAATAAACCTTATCATTAAGCAATAGAGTTGATTTTGCACCATACGTCAAAGTATGCAGCAATCTAGAACATTCGCTACTCAAGTAGTGCGCGGATGATGTCGATAAGTTATCGATATTTGGTGCAAGTTATCTATTATAAAGATTGAAATATAATTCAATGTTTTTTAGGGTTTAATAGTAAAATAATGTAATTCATTGTAACTAGTGTACGGGGATTAAATAATGTATCTGTATTTCAGAGTTATTGAAATTTTTGCACTGATATTATTGATTTTCATCAAAATCGTTAGAGCCGTTTCCGTGATCCCCGAAATATATATTAGAATTGCTCGTTTAAATACATAAGATACAGTATAAGTCAGAAATATGTTGACAGAAGTATTTTTTTTTTTTAAACGAATATACGACATTAATGTTTTTTTTCGTTATTTTAGACTAAGTTAGAATACATTTAATACTTAATTAAATGCCATGACCTATTCTTATTTTTAGGGTTCCGTACCCAAAGGGTAACACGGGACCCTATTAGATACTAAGACTCCGTTGTCCGACTGTCACCAGGCTGTATTTCATGAACCGTGATAGTTAAACAGTTGAAATTTTCACAGTTGAGTATTTTTGTTGCCACTGTAACAAACACTAAATAACAGAAAAAATATATTTAAGGGGGGTTTCCATAAAACAGACACGTTTTTTTGCAGTTTTTAGGGTTCCGTACCCGAAGGGTCAAAAAGGGAACCCTATTGGTGACGCCCGTCCGTCCGTCCGTCGTCTGTCACAAAATTTTGTTCCTAAGAATTTTTTAACTTCCCGTTGACCTATGCACTTGAAATTTGGTGATAATGTTTATTATTACGTATATTTTACCAACAAATACTAATATATTGATAAATCACTTTTTTGTGGTTGGTTCGGAACCCTTAATGTGCGAAGTCCGACTCGCAATTGGCCGGTTTTTACAGATAATGGTACAGAATCCAGCGTGCGCGGCGGGTCCAACTCGCACTTGGCCGGTTATTTATATTTTTTTTATGTGTGCGTGTGTGGTAAAATAAAGACTTAATAATCTATATATTACACTTGCTACATTATTACCTGCATTATTATTTATTGAATGCTACCAGATATCTGATACTAGATAATGACCAAAGTTATTAAGTCCTTCTTAAATAAAAATGTTTTCGTACATTAATATTACAATATCGATAACTTGGAAGTGAAGTATAGCACATCACTAAAGTACACGCAAAGTGCTCTATCGACGAGTAGCCGAACTAGGGTATGTACTCTTATAGTTTTTCTCTTAGCAGTTCAGCTATTGAACGCTAGATGGCAGAACTTTGAAGGCGCAAAAGAATTTTAATCATTTCGCATGCACTTAAAGTTTAAATTAAGTGAAAGCTCCGTTGTTCATAGCACCTTTTTAAATAAAATTCTACGACCAATCACTTTCAAGATTTCAATGTGTTTAGCATTATGATAGTGTGAGTTTTAGCGACACCGGTCTCGATACTAATCGCGACTTATGCCATTTCCACTGGTTTTTATTATTCCGTGGTGTAATGTAAGATTAACGTGTAATTTAGCATAAACAGCGTGGACAGCACATGAACTTCCTTTGTGTTCACTCTAAGAACCCTCGGCGCGATCGTCAAGTAATGCTCGTGCTCGTAGTGCCTTCCACACGCAGAATTCATGTTACATGATAGATTATAATAATAATAATAATAATCATTTATTCAGAAAATATTGTTTTACATCATTACCAGGGGTCCTCGCACTAGGCTTCGCCTGTATCGCGAGGAACCAATTACAAATTATTTATTAGAACTAAAGTTACAAAAATTATATTACGTGTTACACCCGTCTGAACACAGCTTTAGGGTAAATTCTGCCAAAATCCACTTAAACGCACCACATAGTCGATTTTATTTTTACAGTTTTTCAAGGGGGGCTCCCATACAGATAAAGGGGGGCGCGAAAAAAAAATTTGACCTACCCCATCGAGTGGGGTATCAATGAATAGAGCTCATTGAGTGCATAATTATAGTATTTTTTGTTTTTATAAATATTGAAAAACAAAGGAATTAATAGCCACTTAAATTTTCATAAAATTTTACATTCCCCCTTTAAAATCTCATTAAATATTAATCCTAGCAACAAAGTGTATAGAACCTTTTATGTAGATAATTTTATTTAGATTACTTATGCCTAAGAACGTTTTTCGCTATGGGTCACCGTTATGAGTTTTTCATGGAAAACGAAAAATGGGACTTTCAACGCCCCCAGCCAGGGGGTGGCGGGTGGCTACCGGGTTAAATTAACTTATATTTACGTATATTACATCTGTGCCAAGTGAATTCATCCGATACCAAAATGTGGACCTCCCATACATTGGGTGGCACTACTTCCCGTACTATATAGATTGCCTCCATCAAACAGTTGACTGACCATTAGTAGATCTTATCTCGTTGCATTAAGGTTCACGGATGGTCAGTTAACTGTGTTATCGAAAGTATTTTCTAAATGAAACCTAATCATAATTAAAAATATACGAAAATGCACTTTGACGCCTTAACAACAAAGTCGTCCTCAGATATTTGTGAGCTTAATTTACTCAGAACTCTGATATACGTGACGCTGAATATTGGTAAATACCGGTATTAACCGGTGACAAGCAATGTCATAACACAGCCTGTGTTTTGTTATGACATTATTGTATGTTATGCTATTGAGTGCCCGCTGAAAGTAGTTCTAACAATAGGATTATTAATGCTACATTCCACAACAATCACAGATCAATTTCATTTAGTTATTTCAAAACAGTCAAGAAAAGGGTCTACCACTAAATTTTACTTTCTTGCCTGACTACATCTGACTGTTTCTGACTGACTATTTCGTTTAAGTTGTATATTATTTCCACTTTTCGTTTCTATTGTACAGGGTGAGTCGTGAACAGAAATATGAAAATACAGTCGAATCCGCTTATAACGACTCCGCTTATAACATTTGACCGCTTTTAACGACTGCTAAATCACCGACGTTAGGATTCATATTCATACCAAACATTTTCAAAGAAAACCAGTCCGGTTTGTGAGACGTTGGTTCTGTTAGTGCGACGTAATATCGCCGGTCCCTTGACCGTCGCTCTATCCGGATTCTGCTGTAGATAGAATCAATGATGAATGAATATGAAAAAGTGATTCAGAATCATTGATAGAATCATATTTACATATTTCAATTCACGTCTGTATAATTATGAACGTTCGAAAATGGTAGACTCTTCTTGGCCGATTGTAGATAAGTACTACTACATATTTACAAATACTACAAATAATTAGAAAAAACCTGTTGTTTCTGAACTCGGTACTAGTTGTGGTTTATTCTGACATGATCTGGTTGTAATATTCCACGTAAGCGTCGCATTGTTCGCCTGTAACAACAAAATAAAAACATTATTGAAAATGGCGCAGAACTAGGAGTGCTGGCTTTATAACATGAAACGGCCGCTTTGTATTTGAGCGCGTAGAACGCCGTAGATCGACGAATCCAGCAACGTAAAAACTAGTTTCATGTATACAAAAGGAACTTAAATACAGAATACAGTACATAGCATTCGCCTTTTTTAAATATCTATCGTTAAATTGAAATAATCACAAGTGGACTCGCTCTTAATTGTTCGTACCCTCTTAAGGCGCTACACTGAGAAATTTGGAGACTTTGAAACGCTGTCCTGCCCAGACTAGCAAATAGTAGGGGCTGATTTTCAGATATATGATTCTTGACTATATGATTGTAGTACTGACAATAGCGAAACATGATTGCTTAAAATTTTCTCGATAGAAAATAAATCCAAAGTCGAGTCTATATTTTCCTTTTTTTCCTCAGCCTACTAAAACAACGCATTATTAAAAGACACGATTAAGTTAAGATGATGGTATTTTACCTCATCTAGGTACTGACAAGAGGAAATTTAATAAACCTGCACACAATCAGATATTTAACGAGATTTGTCTAAAAAGCCATTCTCGGAGAGGGTTGCATCCCGTTTTTTCGTGAGCGAAAAACAAAGGGTGTCTCTTTCAATCGATATATCGCCTTAACGCAGTGCGTCCTGTACATTGGACCATAATGGCGCATTATTTGGATCCGGTATCAAACAACATGGACAAATTATCGACCTGACAGGACTCGAAACCTGCATTCCTTATATCTGAGCAAAATTATATATTCTTAGACGCTTTTTTACATCTATCCGTGGATAAAAAAAGCAACACGAGTTGACAAGAGAGGCCACGTCTGCCTCTGTGGTGGAAGATATGCAGCCACAGAAAACTCGGAGATCGGTTCGGAATTGGGTTCGCAGTTCGGTTAAGAGTTCGGTTCGACTTGGGGTTCGGAGATAGGTTCAGAATTGGATTAGGAGATTGGTTTGAGTTGTGGTTCCGGGATCGGTTCGGGGTGTGGTTCGTGTTGGGGTTCGGGGTTCGGTTCGAAATTGGGATTGCTGTTCGGTTCGGAGTTTAGTTCGGAAATCGGTTCGTGGTTGGGTTTGGAGTTTCGTTCGACTTGGGGTTCGGAGGTCGGTTCGGAATTGGGTTCGCAGTTCAGTTCAGGATTCGATTTGAGTTGGGGTTCGCAGTTCGGTTCGACGTAGGGTTCAGAGATCAATTCGGCGTTGTGTTTGGAAGTTTGCTTCGCAGTTCGGTTCGGAGTTCGATTTAAGGTTTGGAGTTCGGTTCGAAGTTCGGTTCGATTTATGCAATCAATATTCGCTATTTATTTAGTTTAGTTAAATTGATTATGACCAACAATTTAACAAAACTAAATAAATACGTGTACGTTTGTTCTATTATCCACAATGATAATTAATATGATAACATAATAATAATGATAACTGTGACATTATTAATGATAATGCGATAAAGGTCGCAGGAAATACCACCATGATAATACGCAATTATTTTGATAATAACATCGTCAAGCCAACATGCCATAATCTATTATTTGAAATTCATACAATATCACAGTTTCTCGAGTTCGGAACGTGCATGAACGTCCATATTGTTAATGTTCAACAAACAAAAATAAGTCCGGAACCCGATCATCAAAGTCTGGAACCTTTTAAGGATTATTACAGTTTCGAACTGAGATTATCATAATATCACCCGATTATCACAGTTTAGAGGAGACTGTGATGGACATCGAATCATCACAGTCCGGAGCCTGATCATCACAGTCCGGAACCTGATCATCACAGTCCGGAACCAGGTCATCGAAGTCTGGAAGCCGATGATCCTAGCCTAGACACTGACCTTTAAGCTCGAGTTGGCTGCCTGGAGTAGCTAGATGATGACACTCTTTCTCTCTCTCTCTCTTTCAGCATAATTGCGTCCTCTGCTGGACATGTGCCTCTTCCACGGCTTTCCATTTAGTTCCGGACGTAACGGTTCTGGTCCAAGTTGGCCCTGCCGTCTATTTGATGCCGTCCGACCATCTGGCTTGCGGCATTCCCACGCTACGGCTCGCGGTCTCCGGTGCAGAACTCGTTGGCTCCGTCGGTCGTCGTCTCTTCGGCAAATATGACTGGCCCATTGCCATTTTAATTTGCCACCCTCTTGCCAATGTCGGTGACTTTGGTGCGGATGATGACTGACCTTTAAGGAAGTGCGGGGAGCCTCGCACCCGCTCGTTCCTGGCCTGTAGCGCGCGATACACGGCGGCGAAGGCGCCTGGTTGGCCTCGCCGCTCGGCGTGTAGCTTGGCAGCTTGTAGTAGCTTGCGCGCCGGGATGGCGTGCCAGGCATGCGCGCCGACCTGCTTGGCCACGCCCACCGCGGCCACCGGCTCGTTCCAGCTTAGCAGGACTTCCTCTATTTCCTATACAACGTTATAGTGGTTTAAAATTTTTTCATCACACTTGGTCGTAAAGTGTGTTATTGCACTTATTGCACGCGTGCGTATAAAGCAGTTATAGCCGATTTACCTCCCGCGGGAGTTACGGAATTTTATAACTCCCGTGGGAGTTATGAGTTTGTGTGTGATCTGATTGGTTTAATAAAATCTAGTTGGCCGCGCGCCGCAAGAATACTGCTCTGTGATTGGTTGAAAAAAATCTAGTTGGCCGCGCGCGCCGCAAGAATATTGCTCTGTGATTGGTTGCGCGTTGCGCCCCTCTCGCAGTGATACTGGAGGTGAAGTTGTCAAGTTCGTCAATTTTTGATTGGTGTGGTTGTATGAAACATGGATTTTTCTGCCTTTTGTAGTTATTTATTTCCTCGCAAATGTGATGAAAAACATTGTGTGTATCACGGGAGGTAAGGGTTATTTCGGCGTCGGGATTCTATGACTTTCGTTAGTAATAACCTGCTTACCTCCCTAAATGCACAATGTACTATAAATTAAAGCCTTGTCCACGACAAACTTCTCCAATGGTGACAATTACACACGCGCTCCCTTTCCATTGGTTAGTTTACTACGAATTAAGCTTAATATAGCGTTAAAGTAGACCATCCAATGGAATAAACTCAAAGTACACACTATAAAATCTAACAGATTCACATTCATCAGATATGCATCTATCAATATTCAAATATTTATTCTGCAAGTAGGCCTCAAGAGTTCTTTTACATGTCACAAATTACAATGATATCATTTTAGTTTAGTAACAAAATTAATCGAGAACGATGTAATATAGACAGGTGTACATGGATAGGGCCAACTGCTGGATGACTATATGCGCCACGCAGCGCAGCTGGACATGGAAGTTACCTTTTTTTTTACGTTGTGAAAATACATTTACGTGTCCTACCGTAGTGAAAGACCTGGGTGGGTATGACGGACTATCCGGATGGACCGTACTACCGTCTAAAAACCCAACGAGTACCGGCTACGCCTTCAGTGGGGCGCCGCAGGGTCACAATGGCATTCTACTGCGACGGACATGGAAGTTACCTGCACAGCTTCCAGCCGCCACATCATGTCCAGCGCCAGCTGAGCATAATGTGTGTGCTTGGCACCTAGCGCCAGCAGCTGGCACGCCAGCGGCCTGGCGTCGGCCAGCGAGTCTAGACCTGCACCAGGAGACAGCTAGACAAGGAAGTTACCTGCACAGCTTCCAGCCGCCACATCATATCTAGCGCTAACTGAGCATAATGTGTGTGCTTGGCTCCTAGCGCCAGCAGCTGGCACGCCAGCGGCCTGGCGTCGGCCAGCGAGTCTAGATCTGCACCAGTAGACAGCTAGACAAGGAAGTTACCTGCACAGCTTCCAGCCGCCACATCATGTCCAGCGCCAGCTGAGCATAATGTGTGTGCTTGGCTCCTAGCGCCAGCAGCTGGCACGCCAGCGGCCTGGCGTCGGCCAGCGAGTCTAGACCTGCACCAGTAGACAGCTAGACAAGGAAGTTACCTGCACAGCTTCCAGCCGCCACATCATGTCCAGCGCCAGCTGAGCATAATGTGTGTGCTTGGCTCCTAGCGCCAGCAGCTGGCACGCCAGCGGCCTGGCGTCGGCCAGCGAGTCTAGACCTGCACCAGGAGACAGCTAGACAAGGAAGTTACCTGCACAGCTTCCAGCCGCCACATCATATCTAGCGCTAACTGAGCATAATGTGTGTGCTTGGCTCCTAGCGCCAGCA